>JAOUZG010028872.1:2502687-2536440 GCA_026289955.1 Argiope argentata | reverse complement strand
TAGAATTTAGCGGCTTGTAGTTGCCCCATTAGAACAATTACTTACCATCGAACAAACATCATTTTTCAGCCTTTCTACGCATGCGCCGTCTTCTTGCCAACTTACTGGTCAAATGTAAACCCGGCATGAAACAGTAAATAAATAAATTTTCATACTGCATGGCCGTTATTTTATACTAATGCCTTGCTAGCAAAATAATTCTAATACACTGCTACACAAAGCAAAAATATTTGACCTATTTTTGATATTTTGAAAACGATTATTTTATACCATATTACCGATTACTTCAAGAAATATGATCTAATTGAAGATTTATATTTTCTCTTACCATAAATTTGAAACTGTCAAGAAAATCGCTTATTATTTTACTACTATAAAAGTTCATGGAAAGCAATAAATTGATCTTTATACTTCATAAATGTATGAGTAACTATCAATGTAAACTCATAAAACTACTTAAATACTCCTCTCAAAATTAAAACATTTTTTCTACAAAAATAAATACATGTTAATATTTACGTAATTGAACAAAATATGTTATTATCCTCTCAGAACATGATATTGCTTTAAGAATGAGGTTTTCTTGCGTTCATAAAAATCCTTAGGCAAAAAATTGAAATTTTATTATCTGCACGAGCATCTCAAAAAATCAACTTATAACAACGCGTTACCATCGCATTTACAAAAGCTCTGATTAAAAAATAATTTAATGATTACAGCAAATAAAACCTAGAAATATGTCATTTTGAGCACGCGATTATATGAAATGAAATAAATACGAAATGGGATATATTTTTTTAAATAATCAATGCGAGACAAAGTTTTTTGGATCGTCTGCAATGCTAAAGTGACTCATTCGAAGAAACAATTAACTGTGTTCCGTACTTGTAAAATCATGCCTTTGGCGCTGGGACATCTCCCCTTGGCGAATTCTGTAACCAATTCAACCTGGCAACCATATAATACGAACAGAACAGTTTCTGAAACTGTCTCGCTAACACGCAAAAAATAAACGCTTATACAGTCCACTCGCAATTGTGATTCTATAACGCATACACCGCACATTTTGGTCCTAAGCGAACCGGAGGTCAACCAGATCTTATGGATTAATTCTTATCATTGAATTTGATAAATTCTTTACGCTAAAGATGGCAGATATCACCTCGCTTAATCGCAAGCGTGGCAGCATCAAAAGCCAGCTTACGAAATTGGACAATGCCCTGACTGAAGGACAAAACCAAATGGACATTCCCGAACTTCAAGCGCAACTGGATATGGTGCTAAATATCGAACGCAAATTCGAAGAATTGAAGGATGATTACTACAAAATCGTCAAAGAAGAAGATTTCCAGAAAATCGAAACCTCTCTATTCGAAGTGGATGATTTCATACAAAAGTTAGAGGTAAGCCTTAAAACCTCTATTTATAAATTAAAAACCATAAAAACCGACTCTGTGCATAATCAAAGTCTTGATGATTCTAATATTAATGATCAGCCTAAAAAGGCATTCATCAAACTTCCAAAAATTCCACTTCCGTTGTTCAGCGGAAAATTCGAAGAATGGAATTTATTCAAAACTCAATTTGATAGCCTAATAAGTGAAAATCCTGAACTTTCTGAAAATGAAAAACTGCATTATTTACGCGGTTCTCTTAAAGGAGAAGCTAAATGCATAGAAACTGCTGATGATAACTTTACTTCTCTGTTTAAAGCTTTAGAGCAACGCTATGAAAACAAAAGAGTTATTGTTAACTGTCATATAAATAACATTCTAAATATTCGTCCATTAAAGCATGAATCTGGCAAAGATCTACGAAATATATTGGATGTCATTTTAAAGAATCTTAGATCATTGAACATCTTAGATTTCGCGAGAGATAAATTATCCAACGCTTTGTTATTAAACATTATTCTTGAAAAATTAGATCGCGACACCCGCAAACAATTTGAATTAACATTAAAAGACAACGAAGTGCCTGAATTCGATTATTTTCTAGAATTCTTAGAAAGGAGATGCCAAATTTTAAACAATATTCAAACTAGCATTCCTACTAAATATTACCCTGAGAGATCGAAATCCTTTTTTGTCAAAGCAGATAAATCTGCTAAATTGTGTATCGCTTGTAAAGTACAAACACATGCACTGTATCATTGCAATGCATTTAAAGAAATGAAATTATCCGATAGGTTAGATTTAGTTCAAAAAAATCGGCTTTGTAAAAACTGTTTAAGTGAATTTCACCCTTTCTCTAAGTGTAACTCAAAAAGTTCTTGTTTCGTTTGTAAAAAGAAACTAGATCACCATACATTGCTTCATAAATATTCTACGCCGCCAATCGCGCCAAACACTTACAGCATTCCAGAGAGTGAAACCTGGCTCTCGTCATCCACACCCTGTCAGGGAAGGAACCCTCAAACTAATAATTCACAGACCATTGAAACGCAGATGTCAGAAAACCCTCGTCTCTCCCTTTTCTGTAACGGTAATAAGAGTATTTTGATAAACACCGCCATCATATACGCCAGAGATGCATGGGGGGAATTTAAACCCTTAAGAGGCGTTCTCGACTCTGCCAGTGAATCTTCTTTCCTTTCGTCTTCCGCGGCAGATTTATTGGGATTGAAAAAAGAAAGGATAAACATTCCGATATGCGGTTTAAATGATACATCATTAAGTATCAAGAAAAAAGTAACCGCCCTTTTATCAAATGAAAGTAATGATTCGCATTGGGAAATAGATTTATTAATTGTTCCTAATATAACTAGTTTCACACCTTCTAAAAAATTAAATATTTCGAACTTAAACATTCCCAAGGAAGTTAAACTAGCGGATCCTTCATTTTTTATTCCTCAAAAAATAGATATTCTTTTGGGTGCAGAATTATTTTTCTCATTATTGAAAGAGGATAAAATAAAATTAGCAGACAATTTATTCTTACAATCTAGTTGTTTCGGCTATCTTGTTTCAGGGGTTATTTCAGGAAATATTCTTTACAATGCTCCTAAACATTGTTTTTTAACTAAAAACGCAGATAATCTTAATGAAACTCTTAAACGCTTTTGGGAAATTGAAGAAATAGAAACAACTGAAATTTGCGACAAGGAATTAAAATATTGTAACGAACATTTTGCAAAAACGCATTATAGGAAACCGGATGGTAGATTTGTAGTAGAAATGCCATTCAAACCTGAATTTTCCGCAGAAATGTTAGGAAATTCTAAGGCAGTCGCGTCTAAAAGACTAGACCAGTTATGGACACGCTTAGAACGTGATCCCGCTATGCAAACGCTTTATTCAGAATTCCTCAGCGAGTATGAATTACTAAAACACATGAAAGAGGTAAAGGAAAATTCAAATATCGAAAATGGATACTATCTCCCGCATCACGGTGTATTACGCCCATCAAGCAAAACTACTAAGCTTCGTGTAGTTTTCAACGCAAGTGCTAAAACGTCCAGTGGACATTCATTAAATGACTTGTTGTGCAAGGGAGGAGTAATTCAGGAAGATCTTTTCTCAATTCTAATCAGATTTAGAAAACACATTTACGCATTAACTGCAGATATCAAGCAAATGTTTAGAATGATTGAGATAAATCCTTTGCAAACAAAGCTTCTAAAAATTCTATGGAAGATCGATAAAAACGCACCAACCGAAGTGTATGAATTACACACGGTGACATATGGAACCGCTTCCGCACCATACTTAGCAACAAAAGTTTTGCAACAACTTGCTCTAGAGGAGAAAGATAACTTTCCATTGGCTTCAAAGGCAGTACTCCAGGATTTTTACATGGATGATTGCCTCTCTGGTGCTTCAGAACTTAGAGAGTTTGAAAAACTCAAATCAGAACTGACACAGTTGCTTCAACGAGGAGGCATGACTTTGCATAAGTGGTGTTCCAACAAGGCTTCATCAACTGAACTTAAAGAATTTACGCTTGACCGCAATGCTGAAGAAATTACCGTCAAAACTTTAGGAATGTTCTGGAACAGTTTAAGTGATTCCTTTATGTTTAAAGTCTGCTCCAATTCCAGTCCAGATTGCAACTACACCAAACGAGAAGTGCTTTCACAAATAGCTCGCATCTATGATCCCCTCGGGCTGTTGGGACCGGTCATCTCCAAAGCAAAGATTTTCATGCAACAGCTGTGGTTACTAAAATTGGACTGGGACGAGGCATTACCAACAGATATTTCCAGACAGTGGGACAACTTCCTTAAGATCTTATCGGAGAATATTAAATCCATTCGTGTTCCCAGATGCTTTTTTCAAGTTGTCTCTAAGTACGTTGTGATACTTGGATTTGCAGACGCCTCTTCTAAAGCTTATGGTGCTGCAATTTACGTAAAGGTTGTGTCTAACGCCAATGAAGTAACTACCCAACTTCTTTGTAGTAAGTCAAGGGTAGCACCAACCAAAACCACCACAATTCCCAGACTTGAACTTTGCTCTTGTCTACTTCTTTCAAAACTTACGCAGAAAGTCATATCTGCATTGAGGCTCCAAATAGACTCTGTTATATTACATTCAGATTCAACAATAGCCCTCGCCTGGATAAAGACTCCTTCTAACCTGCTCAAGACATTTGTGAGCAACCGAGTGTCTCAAATTCAGGAACTATCAAACGATTTCCAGTGGCAGCCGTATCAAACGATATTCCATCAGAGCTTAACCCTGCTGACTTGCTTTCCAGAGGACTTGATGCTAAGGCCCTTGCAACCAGTGAACTGTGGTTTAAAGGACCAGACTTTTCAAAATTAAACTTACCCGCTTATCAAACTGTACAAACTTCTACTGGTTCAACCGACAAACTTTATATGGATGAGCTCAAGCCTGTTACTAAATTAACTTTGACTTTAACTAATGACTCTAAATTTTTAGATGATTTACTTGCTATCACAAATGAATTTCATAAATTAATCAGAATTGTAGCATTTATTTTTAGGTTTGTTCAAAATTGCAGATTTCCTGAAAAGGAAAAAGGATTTCTCAAACAAGAGGAATATCTGAACGCTGAAAGGGTTCTCTTAAAATTGGTACAGGTAAAACATTTTTCTACTGAAATCTCCGCTTTAGAAAAAGGAATGTCAGTTCCATCTTCGAGTAAGTTGAAATTTCTCAATCCCTTCATAGATCCATCCGATGGACTAATTAGGGTAGGAGGCAGACTTGCGCATTCTAATTTAAATTTTAATCAGAAACATCCAGTTGTTCTGCCAATGGGAAATAAGCTAGTTACGCTAATTTTTCAGCATTACCATAAACGAGACTTTCATGTAGGCCCTCAAGCCCTTCTAAATACTGTTCGTTTAAAATATTGGCCTATAGGAGGAAGAAATGCAGCACGCAAGGTCGTTCACGAGTGTGTTCGATGCTTTAGAAACAAGCCCGTTATCTCGAACCAAATTATGGGAGACCTTCCAGCAGAAAGAGTTACTCCAAGTTCAGCATTTTTAAATGTAGGAATCGATTTATGCGGTCCTTTCGAAATAAAATTTAAGGGTCAAAGAAAGGGTAATCTACAGAAAATATATGTTGTTTTATTTGTATGTATGGCAACCAAGGCTGTACACATAGAATTTGTCACTGATCTAACTTCTGAAGCTCTAATCGCAACGCTAAAAAGATTTTTTGCGCGACGTGGGAAAAGCTCCATAATTTTTAGCGATAATGCCACTAATTTTATAGGTGCTTCCACAGAAATTAAAAAATTATACCAACTAATGGTAGGTAGCGAAGACATTTCGAATATGCTTTCCTCCGAAGGTATAAAGTGGAAATTTTTGCCGCCTAGGGCTCCCAATTTCGGAGGTCTTTGGGAAGCAGGCGTGAAATCCTTCAAATATCATTTTAAGAGAGTAGTAGGTCCTGCAAGACTAACACTCGAAGAGTTTTTAACAGTAATTACTCAGATTGAGGGCATCCTCAATTCGCGACCCCTCTCTCCTCTCCCAACTGATACTGATGAAATGCAAGTATTAACTCCAGGCCATTTCCTCATATGAAAACCTATCAATTCTATCCCAGAACCTAACTTCATAGACAAAAGAGACAATCTTCTCAGTCGATGGCAACGAACTCAAAAGTTAGTTCAAACTATTTGGAGACATTGGCAAAATAATTATTTGAGCCATTTACAACAGCGCTCAAAGTGGCTGCTTAAAAAACAAAATTTAACTCCTGGCATGCTAGTTCTAATAAAGGACATTCAACTTCCAACTTACCAGTGGCCATTAGGTCGAATCATTAATGCAATTGCAGGCTCAGATGGCAATGTCAGAGTAGCAGAGATACGTACTGCAAAAGGAAATTTTAAAAAACCTATTTCTAAAATTTGCATTTTACCTATTGTAGATAATTTTGATTTAAATTGAAATGTTTATTTGTATTTTTTAATTATTATTCTGATTGTTTTTATTGTGCAATTTATTATTGTCTTATTTGTTTTCTTTATACTTATGTGTCAAATTTGTGATGTAACTTTATGTACATTTTTTTATTGAAACATATGCATATTTCAACGCCGGGCGGGATGTTCCGTACTTGTAAAATCATGCCTTTGGCGCTGGGACATCTCCCCTTGGCGAATTCTGTAACCAATTCAACCTGGCAACCATATAATACGAACAGAACAGTTTCTGAAACTGTCTCGCTAACACGCAAAAAATAAACGATTATACAGTCCACTCGCAATTGTGATTCTATAACGCATACACCGCACAAACTGAATAAAAATATAATTTAATTCGCACGAGCACGTGGTGCTTGGCCGATCAAGAAATTATGATCTGAGATGATAATAAACATAAAAAAAATAATAAGCAAGTAGCATAAAAAGACATTTTAAAGTCAATTCCTACTTAGCAAAGAATTTTTTTTTATTTTAATTACTTTTTATTAAATAATTTCAATTAATGTAAATAATTGATCACGAATTATATCTGGTCAAAACAAAATCAAGTTCGCATCCGTTAAATATTAATTAGAATCGACTCTAAACACAAGCAATCGGTGTTAAATTTTCGAAGCCAACTAAGGCAACGTAAGTGGGTGAATTTTCGACGCCAGTTGTGATAACGCAATGCAGAATAGAAATTTTTAATTTCCTTTACTCTGTTCTATTTTAACTTGAAAGTATTCCAGAATGAACCCGAAAAATCAATTAATTAAACAATGTTTAATTTTAAATGCCTGAAACATGAATAAAATAAAAAGCATCGTTTGAAATATTCGATAGAAAGCATGTTAAATCTAACTTCGTTAGCGTGGGGGGGGGGGAAATAAAATTTTTCATTTTAAGGTTAGGAAATGAGTTAACTAATAGTAGGAATTCAAAAAATTGAAATAAAATTACCTCTTTTCTTATGTAAGTATAAGATTTATTGATGTTTTTTTTAAAAAAAACTACTTTATTTTAATTGTGATACAAATATTTAAATTTTTAATGAATTTAAATTGATAGCTACTTACATATTTATGCAGTATGAAGAAGAATTTATTAGTTTCCGCTTAATTTTAGAACAGCAAAATAATGATATTAATAAGATAATATTTCTTGAGGTAATCCTTCAATGAGTCTAAAATAATAGCTTTCAAAATATCATTAATCGGTAAAGTTTTCTATAAATTTTCAATGTATAACAATGTTGTACTGAATACGATTGACATGATCAGAAATACTGAATAAAAATTTAAATTTCTTAATACTTTTAGTACCCATTTATCGATTCACCCAATATATTGTTAATAACAATAGAACACTTTCCCAACTGGAAGTTAACTATCAGGCCACAAAGGCGGAAATTGCCATTTAATTCATAAAGAATGTAAAGAATGTTCATAAAGAATGTTAAAGAATAATTCATAAAGAATGTGAAATGGTAATGAAGTGCAGATTTTCATATTTGAGGAACAAGATTTTAAGTATTTGATTTCGTAATAATTTATATCACCTTTGTCATGTTGATTTAAAAACAAAACAAAGAGATTCATCAGGTGAATGTTTTTTAAAAGTTCCCTTCATTTTGCTTACGAATAACATAAGCAAACTGTGTACACTGCCTATTCAGCGTCGAGCCTAAACAAAGATTATTATCCAGACATACCAATGTATTCGAAAAAAAACATCCCGATTTTATTTTAAGAACAGGTGTTACGTTCTCCCACTAGCTTTGTAACAATATCTATAGGAAAAAAATGACTTACTCCAAAATCAGCAAAGTAATTTTTGGCATGTCAACATATTGGCATAATATAGACTGAAAATCAACGATGGGTTTGTAAACTAACCGAAAATTTACACAGAACTTATTACACAAGCATTGATAATTTCATTTTTCTAAAAGAAATTAATAATCAATTTTAAATTTTAAGTTTCAAATTCTGAACTTTTGAAGAAGAATTAAGGTATGTAACAATTTAATTTATAGAATTTAGGCTTATAATAATTATGATCTAATATTAAATTAAACCAAGATAGGATTATGTATTTCAATAAAGTATAAATGAAGGATTTAATTTTAAGTAATTTTAAAAATCCAATAATTTTTACTACATCATTCTATTCGATATAATCTTTATCTTTACTTATAATAAAGCACGATTTGTGTGTGTATGTGTGTTGACGCTGTACAGGCGCTGTTGGCGCTGAACAGTACAATAAAAAAGTGGCACTCCAATCAACTAAATCAATCATCAAAGCTGATCAATCTATGAAAATTTCAACATAACTATTCGATATAAACTGGCGATTTTAGATCACTTTATCAAGATATCAAGGAAGCCAATCAGAGTTAGTCTAGAATAATTGGTCTAGATTATGATAATGATGATTGTTCTAAACTTGCAATAATCAGAACTGAATAAATCAGCCAGCTTTGAAGAAGATAGAAATGCTTATTTATTTATTTAGAAATTGAAATATTAAGAATATTTTAGAAGAATTAATTTATAAGAGCAAAGGAATTTAAAACCTAATTTTTTGAAATATATTTATAAACCTAAAAAATGTTATTATTGAGAGCATTTATATACATCTAAAAATAAAATTAAAAACTGAAGGTTTCAATTAACCTGCGAAATGTTTGCTGAATAATTCCTTGAGATCTTATAAATTATAAAAAATATATATATAATGTTTCAATTTCTGTATTGAACATAAAACCTCAATGTCGGACTACTCTGCTTTCAGTTCTTAGTTTTATTCAAAGACATGCTTGGATTGTGTAAAGAGGTCTTAATATTAATTGAAGTTTCATCATTTCCACTTTAATTTAAAACTGAATTTTACCTGCACTGATAGAAAATCAGAGCGGACTTCAAAGATAGGACTGCTTAAGGCCTACATAATAGAATAAGTGAATTATATGACTATCGGAATTTGAAGCTTAAAAATAATTTTCTGAAAAACTTGTTATGAAACCAAGTTATATAAAAATGATTTAACCCTTTAGTCGGCATTAATATTGCGAACCGACTGGTCGCCAAAGGCGGCTAGTGTGAAATAATATTTAGCATATCGTAAATTAAAAGTTTTGTATAACATTTTGACTCAATTATTGAATTAAGTTATTTAATAATAAGGTATAAATATTTCATTAAGGGCTGGTGTAGATATTAATTGGCATAATTACATATTTGGTACTTTTCCGTAGCCGGGCGCAAGCGAAAATCGCCAGAGAATTTTGGCGGTATTCTACATTATTTGGCGTTTTTATCACATGTGCCTGGTTATCAAAAAGAACTACACATTTTATTTTAGGTAGAATTGAAATGGCAATAATTTCCGATATACTAAAAATTTATTCAATTAAAAAATTATATTTTGTCAAGCATAAAAATTTAATTAACTAAACTAAGGTTTGTAATAATATTTTCGAAATAGTCAAAAAAGCCATGTATAATTTTGTGTTTCCAGAAGTTTTAAGTTAAAGGTTTTATTTCAGATAACATTAAGGTTCTAATAGTTCTGATATAGTACTCAAAAATTGAAAACTCTCTATTAAAACCTGGGATTTAATATCTTTGAAGATTTTGCATCCGAAATAGATCTGTATAGTTATGTGTAACAAAAGTATCTTAAATATCAATTGCATTATTTTATATATTATACATTGTTTTGATATCTCAAATAAATAAGAGTACCTTATAGTTTAGAGATAACATAAAAAATTTCTATTAATTTATTGGATATCACTTAGGAAATTATATTCATTAAAAATTTAATATTTGGTGGCCGCAAATAAAGTATATTATAGGTTTCTTTAAAAGAATATAACTAAGCAACAAGTAAAAATTAATTTGTCTGTCGATTCGTAGAATTGGCAATTTCTGTTTAAATAGAAATTACTTTTTAGCAAATTCAGGAATAAAAAATATTTTTAAAAGTTTTTTTGAACATTCTTTTATTATTCTATTAAAATAGAAAATGATCCAGTCAAAAATAAAGATCTAAAAATAAAACTGTATGGACAAAAAACACTTACTGAATTTTTTTTTTTTTTTTTTTTTTTTTGGAAATCTAAATTTTCAGTACATTAAAAAAAATTTAAAATTTTTTATGAAAGTTTAGAGTTTTTTTTCCTTTAAGAAAATAACTGAAATCTGTCTTGATTTTAAGATATTATGATTTTCAAAATGCCTTCAAGGCTAATTTGTCGAATAAATATAAATAAAAATAAAATGAAAAATAAAGAGAAAAATATTCTGAAATTTTAACAAGTTATTTTTTAATATATAGTAAAGCCCCAATAATTTCATCCAAATAAAAAAGAATGAAAAGTATTATTTTCCAAATTAGAACTTTAAAGCTTATTCCTGATCTAATTAAACCATCCTTCTGCTTTATAGCCCACAAGCTGATATATCAAGTTTTTCCCGGGTATATCATCAAAATATTCATCAATATTTGAACATTTTTATTTCAACGAGATTTTAAACATGGAGATTCATCAAAATTTTGCTTGTTCTGTAATTTATCTAAGAAAATTAATGTAATTGCATTATATGTATTTTCCTTAAGAAATGTGCTTTTAAATTTACCATAAATGACCTACTGAAGATTATACAAGACTGTAACAGAAAACTATTAAATTATTTCTTACTCTTAATTTAATAACACTTTTGGTCTTATTCCTGAGTAAATTCCATAATTAAATATAATTTTATTCCAAACTTTATTTTTTTTAAATTGACAAAAACGCTATAAAAGAAAAAAAAGCATAGATAAAAGTATGATAATGTCACCGATAAATGACATTCAGATAAAATGGAAAGGTTAAAATAATAGAATCTTATCAAAACTTTACGATGTTCTTTCCTAAAAGATTTTAGATTTATTTTTATTTTTTCACACTGTTAATTTGAAGGCCTTCATAATATTTAATTATTTTTACCGTTCTAAATAATAGTAATTTATCAAAACAAATGACAAAAATTAAACAGATTTCTTTTGGTAATTTAAAAAAATATTTATCATCTCAAGCATTTTGTCTTGAAAATCAAGCTGTCTAATCGATTAAGTAGCTTTAAAATTGTTGTTGTTACTTATGGCACTTGCCCTGGACAAGCCCCGCTGATACATCAGCAGATTTTAAGCCGGAGATATACATCTCTTGTTTTACAAGTAGCGCCATCTAGCGCCAAGAGTTCGAATTAACTACAAAAATGCCACAACTCTTTTTAGGGGGTGGACTTCATTCATGAATATGCATTCATTCATCTCAGATCGTAAATTATATCTGGAACAGAGTACGATCACCTCTGACCCAGTATCTCCTGTGGTATTACTCTCGATATAGAGGACTTTGAGACCAAGAACAGATTTAACGAGGGCCAGCCGCCACACACTCGGGGAATCTTTTGGCCGGTGATTTTCGTACTTGTAACCTAAAGAGTACGAGTCCAATGCTCTACCAACCAGGCTATCCCGGCCCAAACTTCAAATAGAACCATTATACAAACCATTTAAAAAATACATAGTGTTTTTTTAAATTCTGTAATTTCTCTATATATCAAACAATATCTTACTTAGAAATAAAAAAAGTTTACTTACAGATAAAACTAAATAATATTATAATGACACTTTCTAAACCAGATATATTGAAGACTAGCCACTTTTTACGACCAGTTGATTCTTGGGATTAATGATGGCTAAACATTTTAATTAATAAATTTCTGTAATTTGGTTTTAAAGGTTTATTCGAAAAAAAGTTTTTACACTAAAAATTTTGATAAGCCTAAAATCACATTAGTCTTAAATGATGACACCATTTTGCTGATTGTTCAGTAGGTTTGCCCAATTTTCTTTCCACATTTTTTTGCAATCTGTTATATTACTAGAAAAAGATGAAAGGCTTAAAAATGGACATATTTTAAATAAAAATGCTTTGCCATTGCTAGTATTTAACTGAATCCTTCATTTTAAATGCTACAAAATATCAAAATAAAAAGTATGCTTTATACTGAAACATACTGTTACTTTTTTAGCGTAGCGGGTTCGGATTGAATGGACTTTACTTGAGGACAGTACAAACAAATTTATTTAAAGCTATTTACAGTTATTTACAGGATAATTGATAAAGTAAAACTTCAGATAAAAACCATCCAGCAGTCAACAGTCACTTACAGCGTAAATACAAGCCTTACGCACAACAAACACAGATTGCAAAACAGCTATCGTATAGCACAGCAAACGTAAACACAGCTCACTAATAACAAGCGAGAAAAGTAACCAGCTAGCTACAACGAGTCGCATCCTTTCCGAGAGGAAACTGCTGAAACTGCGGCAACCCATCTTTTATATAGTTGAGCGAGCACACGCACTAAAGCCCGCGGAGCTTCATGAATGATCCAGACTGTTCTTTCGCCAAATCAACTCGGCTGGCGCGAAGTTCGTCAGCCATCGACTAAAGGCTTCTGTTTCGGCGCGATATCCCGGCTCGCCCGCTCGTAACAATACTCAACACGGAAAAATAAACCAAATATTCAATAACATAATCAAAGCAGCTGTAAAGAAAACCTACATGAAGTATTAATAGAAACGATGTTTTCAATTTCACTTAAATAATCAAATATATTAAATATATTATAAAAATTAAATAGAGTGGAGAAAAAAAGTTGTATGGCAGAAAAATTGATATAATTAGAAAGATAATAGCCTCAATTTTAAGATACCGTAAAAATAATTTTTCTCTTATAATATTTTCAGAATATTTTTTTTGTGTAATACTTTGTTAAAAAATATGCTCCAAGTATTTTTAAAAAATTATAAAAACCCGACATTTAATTTATATCCTAAAAAATTGTTATTATTAAAAAAATAATTTTTGAACTTTAAATTGATGTAAAAATCATTTTAATGCCGTTCTGTTTTCGAAAGCTATAAAGCTAAGAAACCGACAAAATTTTTACTAGAAATCTGATTATAATTTTAGAAAATGATGAAAACTAATCAAGAAACCAATTCTCTTTGAAAATTTGCAGTCTTGTTAATAGTTGCTTAGTAGTCAACATTGTTTTCTGGTCACGGTTGCTCTTCAAATACATTCAGTTTTTCTAAAACTATATTCCTCAATTGAATCATACATTTATCGCTTGATGTTTTCAGGACAGCAAATTCAAAAATGGCGACCGTAGTGATGATGTACATTCTTCCTATGCTGTTGGGACAGACGTACGATTTGGGGAAAGAAAAGCCGGGACTTCACATTTTCCCCAAAAATGTGGAGGCAAATGCGGTGGTAATGTATCTCCACCTTTTTTTTATTAATTAATAGAAACTGCCCCTCAATAGAAGAAATTTTAATCATCTGTAAATTCTATAGCACGATTATCGAATTGAGAATTAGAATGAACCAACTAGCTATTCCCGATTCACTTAGGTAAATATTATTTTGAAATTGAAAACACGTTTTCTATTATATTCAGAGTAATTCGAAAAGTACTTTAGACATTTTATATTATATAATGCCGGTTTTCTGGCACAGAGGTAGAGCGTCTTCCTCATGTTCTGGGAGTCCCGGCTTCCAGTCCAGGTTCAGGCATAGTTGTTTTGAAAGTGCTCCCTTATAAAAAGGGGCTGTGTAAGCAAATGTGGTGAGCGTGTAGCTAAGTCGTACTCTTGGCCCTAGTTGGAGCTACTTCAAATAACAAGAGACGCTATTTTCGGCTTCAATCTTCTGCTATATCAGCGGGGGGCTTGTCCAATATGACAAGTGCCATAAGTCATAACACACAATATGACATAATGACATTTCTCAAATGCAGCATTTCTTCCTTCTAAACAGGAAAACTTAAGTAGAATATTATATAAGATTATTGTTGTTACTTATGGCACTTGCCATGGACAAAATTGATACACTTCTATTAATGCACTTTAAAGTAGAAAAATGTTTTTACCAAAAATATGGTGGACAGTTAATAAAAAGTTAAACATTAGACAAAATATGTTATATTGTGACTAATGTCCCCGCTGATACGATCAGCAGATTTTAAGCCTAAGAAATGCGTCTCTTGTAAGTTGCGCCATCTAGGGTCAAGTGTACGACTTAGCTACTCACACGTCACAACCCTTTTTAGGGGGCGGAATTCATTCATTCGTCTCAGATCGTAATTTAGACCTGGTACAGAGAACTATCACCTCTGACCCCCAATACCCTATGTGGTATTACTCTCGACATGGAGGACTTTGCGACCACGAACAGATTTAACGAGCGCCAATCACCACACACTCGGGAATCTTTTGGCCGGTGGGTATTGAACTCGTATTCTACGCTCGTATCTAACTTCACGTAACTTTAAGGTACGAGTAAATAATGTAATTTCTTCCCCCAGGCCAATTCTAAGCGGTTGTGCTCAAGGAAGTTTACTCTCCCCAACTCTTTTTAACATTTATGTTAACGACCTACCGAGAGCTAGGAATTGTCACTTAGCGATTTTCGCAGACGATACCGCCATTCTTACACAGCATAGGGATCCACAAACAGTCTTACACAACATTCAACAGTACATGACCTTTCTACAGTGCTGGCTCGAGGGCTGGAAGATAAAAGTCAACCCAACTAAATGCGCGTGCCTCCTATTTTCTAACAAGAAGAAAATGCCTGATCTAGTACCTATCCAAATTTTTGGCCAGCCCGTCCCCTTTGTTAATGAATACAAATACTTAGGGTTGTTACTAGACGCAAAATTAAGCTTTAATAGTCATATTAAAGCAGCCCACACTAAAGCAATTATGATGAGTAAAAAACTCTACAGCTTTTTCTCTCCTCGGAGCAAGCTATCGATTAGGCTCAAGCTTCTGCTCTACAAAGCCATAATAAGACCAACTGTAATGTACGGTTCCCAAATCTGGGGGGCCACTTCAGCAAAAAACATTAAGAAGTTGCAAGTTCTACAAAATGGACAACTGAGGAGAATTGTGAACGCTCCCTGGTACGTCAGAAACAAAATTATTCATGACGACCTCCAAATTGAACCTGTTTCGGAATTTATCAAAAGAACATCAATTAAGTTCTTCGAAAAAATACCCCAGATTCGTAACGAGTTACTGAAACTACCTGTGTATGACCAAACAAAGCCTAGCTCTCGTAAGAGGCCTAGAGCCGCTATTGACAACATCTTTGTAAACTTCCCAGCCGTAAAAAAGCTGAGGACTAATTAACTCGTTACCAATCTGGCGTCTTAAATTATCAAAATTATACCTGTTTAGGCCATAGATAGCTACGATGTGCTACACGCGATATTTCCTGGAATTATGTATTTTTTCTAACTAAGCAAAATAGCCCACCCCAGAATTAGAAGGCACGTGCAACGTAACTCCATTAAATTTCTCAATAGCCCCATAAATAGTACTAAACCTATTATTTAATTGTATTAATTATTTACCAATAAAAAAAAAGAAAGGAAAGAATTTTTTTTTTAAAATTAATTACCATCTTTGACGTTAGAGCTTTATTGCGCTCGTCTAAACTAGTTCTATTAATTTTAATGTACCCCCAACTTACAAATTAAAGAATTATTCAAAATTATGATGTGGAGGTGCTCGTGACCACTTTGTCACATCGCGGAACTCCGAAACATCACAACGTTGCCGTTGCCGTTGAACTCGTAACCTAAGGAGTACGAGTCCAACATTCTACAAACCAGGCCACCCCGGCACTTATAAAAGATTTAAAACTGAGTTTGGAAATTAATTTTGTGACTTCCTGCAAAGAGTGATAGATTTTTATTAACAACTATATTAAAACCAATGGAAGAGTACGTTGATAAATGTTTTATCACGTCAGATCTTTTAACTCTTGCACTACTAATCCGGCCCAAACGGCAGCGAAATTTTATACTGGAGGGCGGATGTTTTTTTCTTCGAATCATGGAGTTTCCAGTTGCAAAGCAGTTTGTGAAAAAAGTTGCCATCAAGAATGTCGTTGCTTTACATTTTGCACTAATCATTTAAAATAGAACCTGGTAAATCAGTACATAATTTGCACTGCCGGTTGGTCCTGGTTAGTAGATAAAGGGTTAAAGATTACTTAAAATGATAATAATGAAGCAACATTTATTTAGGAAATAGGAAATGTTGCCGGCTTTCTGGCACAGAGGTATCACGTCCTCTTCGTGTTCTGTGAGTCCCGGGTTCGAGTCCCAGTTTGGGCGTGGTTGTTCTTTTGTGTTCTATCTGTGAGATGTGTGAATGTGTCCCCCTCCTATAAAAATGGGCTATGCAAGCATGTGGGTGTGCGTTTCATCCTCATATGAGCTAGAAGTCAGAACTCAGCCCTCGGGTGCTCAGGGGAGCATACCCACAGAAGCTACTTCACCCATCTTTCCGTAGTAAAAAGCGGGCACGAATCATCATAATAGAAAATGATGATTTGAAGAAAAAAATATAAGAATGGACTATTAACATTTAAATGATAACAATGAAACAGGCAAAAGCTTCTTTTTATAGGTATATTACATTTCTTAACTAATAAAAAAGTTCACTTAGTAAATTTTGTATTGTATATAATGATAATTTTTAATGCTTCGTTATTCCAAAAGATAATATTTTAATATCAGCAGTTTTGAAAAAATTAGTGTACAAAAAAGTGCTTCAAATAAAATATACTTTTCATCTCTTAACAAACCAAACTTTACTTACATCTTTCCACTTTTATATTGGAATCCAAAGATAACTGATTGGAATCTAAATCTTTTAAAGGAGTCTTTAATCGTAAATGATACTGTTACAAGCGGGCGAGTACCGTGGAAGCACATCGAAGGTGGCGACGTTTGACTAGGAGCTTCGCGCCACCCGGGTTCGTTTGGCGAAAGGAATAGTCTGGTAGCTACTGGATCGTACATGAAAACTTTGCGAGTTTTCGGGCACGTGCTTGCTCGGCTATGTAAAGGACGGGTTGTCGAAGATTCGGCAGTTAGTTAGTTTTTTCTCTAGGAAGAGAAGCGTCTCGCTGGAATAGCGAATTATTTTTCTCACTTGTTATTAGTGAGCTGTGTTTATGTTTGCTGTTAACGTTGTGTTATTGAGCTCACTGGGATTTACTGTTTGCTGTGCTATACTATAGCTGTTTTGAAGACTGTTTTTATTGTGCGTATGGCTTGTATTTACGCTGCAAGTGACTGCTGACTGCTGGATTGTGTTTATATGAAGTTTTACTTTATCGAGTCATCCTGTAAATACTTGTAAATAGCTGTAAATAAATTTGTTTGTGCTGTCCTCAAGTAAAGTCCATTCAATTTCGAATCCGCTACGCTAAAAACGTAACAATACTTATAAATTAACAGTGCAAGGGCCGAGATTCGCCAAATATAGCATCAAAACCATATTGGCATTGAAATCCTATAAGTGGGCTTATTTATTTATCTTCAGAGAAGAAAACAAGCATCTATTTTTAATACTTATACGAAATTTAAAAGAAGAAATTTTGATTTGAATCTCCAATCCTTCACCATTAATCAATAAAAACAATAACATTTTTGAAAAATTAAAAATAGGAACTTTAATTTGTGTTGTGGGTGAATGATTTGGATAGCCATAGGATAGATAGGACCGAACTGGCAATGTTAGGGTTTGTAACCGAGTAACATTACCACAATACAAAAGTAATTACCTGTGCACCGTAGATGTTCCCTGGCTTAAAAAGCTTCCACCACATACTCTCCCACCAGTGAGTCGGTGGGGAAACGAGCGATGCATTTAGCGCCAAGCGTATGGCGAGCAGGTGAGTTGGTGTTTTACTGTGTATTTTAATACACCTGCGGACTTTTGTTGCCGGTAGAGGGTGCCACTATAGTTGTACGAAGGTTTCTTATTCACGGTCGTGGGTTACCGTTGTTGATGAATGGTGTATAGCCCTAAGACTGATAGGACCGAAATCGCAACATTATGATTTGTAACCGAGTAACAA
Source organism: Argiope argentata (assembly GCA_026289955.1). Classification (NCBI taxonomy): domain Eukaryota; kingdom Metazoa; phylum Arthropoda; class Arachnida; order Araneae; family Araneidae; genus Argiope; species Argiope argentata. The sequence continues at coordinate 2,518,028 of JAOUZG010028872.1, read as the reverse complement.
AGGTACTAGACAAAAGTAATTAGTTAAGTTAAATTAAAAGAAATTAGTAATTAAGAAGTGGTTATCTGGCTTAAGAAACTTTCACCTCAGTGTAAAGGGTTATGAAACAAGAATTTTCTAAATACATACACAGACTTTCTCTGAGTGCAATAAAATTACTTTATTATATTTCAATTTATTTTTTTTTTAAAAAAAGTGGGATTATGATTTTTTAGGTGCAAAGCAGCATTGGGTACTTTTTTTGTATTAGTATTATTATACGGTGTCCCATAAGGTATGTGGTGTCTAATATTTACAGATTTGGATAGAACACATAAAAATTAGTATTTTGATGTAATTATAACAGGCAAAACAGGTTATGACGTTTTATTAAAAGACCCCACTCTCTGTACATCAAAACACTCATTTTGACGTATTGTATCCATTATATTATATATAACCTATAAAAAATTATTTATTGAATTTTCAAAAAATATGTCTATAAATTTACCATGACAGGGAGTATGTCCATTTGCAATCTCATCATTAATGTACGCAGAAAGTGTTCTTAGGTTTGTATTTAACCAATTTTCTCTAACTGAAAAAGGTGTTCAAAAAGTAAATTACATTTCTTCCCCACAGTTGGCGTCGTGTCGAAACAAGAGTTAAGTTTGTTCAGACGATAAATGACTTACAACGGTAGCAATTTCATTCGGATAGTGAAATCCGTTGCTGAGTAGTACGAGAAAAAAAATGGCGCGTCATATGGAAACTTACTCCAGCATTGAAGTGCACGGTACAATGCGGTTTTTGTTGGTGAAAGAATTAACGAGTACAGATAATCATCGTAAAGTATTGACAGTGTATGGGCCACATGCAGCATCACGTTACATTCTTAAATGGAAAAGGTCGCACAGACTTAACCGATGTGTAAAGGCAAGGAAGGCCAACAACGGTGAGCGCATCAGATGTGGTGAAGTGCATGGAAGACATTATTCACAGCAATCGCAGATCAACCTTCGGACACATTTCACCGGAATTTGGAATATCCATTGGCAGTGCTAATTCCATTTTCCAACGACGCTGTTCTATTTTCAGTTATCTGTTCTAATCTGGCTTTATGTCCAAGATGAGATTTTCTATAGTCAGGGCATTGAACTTCCAGAAAAATGTCTCTAGCGAATGAGAGATTGTGTAGAGACTTAGTGGGCTAATATGTGCATCATATTCCATTGTAGCGAACTTGTCAACAAAGTATTTATGTTCTAATTGTTTGTGTATGGCTTACTTTTTCAATGCCTCTAGAATATTAAACTTATTTTAAGACATGAAAGTTACATTGTTGCTAACCAGTGGTTATTTATTTTGTTTCTTAACTGATCACCCATTGCATACTGTAATACTCTTCATGTTGCGCATTGGTGTTGCGTATTAACTTTTTCCTTCCTCAGACTCTGCAACACTACTTCACGGATTCCCAGTACCGCATGGTGGAGAACGCGGAGGACGTGAAAGATTTCTTGTCCATTTCGGGGAAGCTCTCCCTGAAGATCAAGGCAGGGATGGTGGACGTCAGCGGAGAGGGCAGCTACGTGAAGGACAGCTCCTCCAAGACCAACGGCATCGAGATACTGGTCAAGGTGCACTTCGAGACTGTAAGATTTTCCCCCCTTATGCTTCTCTATGTGCTACGACAGGAGAGAGCACCACTCCCCTTTCGCCAAGGATATTTAGCGCCAAATATGGCAACGCGATATTGTAGTTGGAGGATATCTTCCTCCGGGAGATAAGACGCAAGAACATGGGGAGTTGGAAATTTTGAAAAGTGTGCCAAGGGGGTGATGTTCTCTACGGATCAGCCCTCTATATAAACAAATCATCCCTAGACTAGTATATAGAGATTCCAAAGACTTTATTTCAAATTAACCTAAAAGTGGTCAAATATCCAACATTTGCAAAATTGTGTGGATGGAAATTGGATTAAAGGTTAGGAATTTGAATGAGCTGAAAAAATATATTTTATAAATGTTGACTCCAGATGGCATTGTATTGAGCGCATTTATAGAAACACGTATATGTGTTTGATGTCAGTAACTTATATAAAACAAATAAACATCCACGGAGATTCTATCTTCATATCCTGCCTTGAGTTTGTTGCTTTTCTAATCCATATCATATTAGTGTGTGGAGATTAGCACTAATTACTTATAAGCAGTACTTTGCACTAGGGTTTATACAAAACCGAGTTTTTGAAAAAGCGGTTTCCGAATTGAATATTTCCAAAAACCGATTTTCGAATTTTTGTCAAAAAAATAGAATAGGTGAAAATATTTTATTTAATTTATTTGAAAAAACGACAACAACAAAAAAAGAAACCGATATCAAAGTCAAAATATATATAAAAAATTATTCAAGATTAAGTATACTTATTACTTACATAAAATAAAGAAAACTCAAACAAAATTTTCAAATAATATTAATATTATTTTCACTAACTATAATTTCTTCTAAGAAATTTTTTAAAAAAATGTTAAATATCCCCTGAATAGTACTATGTCTTGTTCTTATTTTTGACACAGTATTGCTTGAAATTGAAAATACTCGCACACTAGCTACCAAGCATGATTTTAAAGTTTTCACGGCATCAAATCATCAATATAAACTGCCTTAAAATAAGGAAAATTCAACTTTCAATGTCTTTAGATTTGTAAATTTTTCTTCAGGGTCTTCAAGAAACTTAATGGATTTTTCCATGACTTCTTTTTTTTAAAAAGCATTACTCTGATGATTAGTTTGTTCGAGTTGCTCTTCAACAGAATCGGTATCTACATAAGAATTTCGAAATATCCCCAACAATATATTTCAATATAACATAATAATTTCGATTATTGATTCGAAACGAAGTGCACTAAATTTCTTCGCTGAAATAGAAATGTAGATTTTTCAAATACAGTAACAGAGTTCTGTATTTGAATTCTGCTTGTCTTCTTTCGTGAGTTTGTTCTTCAAAAGTAGTGTTTCCAAACCTTTTTTGTGCCATGCTCCACTTTAACCTATCTAAAGTCTTGATGTCCCCCCCCATGTAACATGCATGGTATTTAAAATTTAAAAAAATGATTTGTGCACTTAAGGAACATGAATGATGGATTCTAGGAATAAATCACTATGAACACAATAAGTAAAATTTCAAAACATATAATGAAAAACTGAAATTCAAATTCCAAATAATTTTAGCCCTGAATTTTTTAATATTAATTTGTGTTTTTAATTTAGTGAGATCCTTGTTCTTGATGCTTGCTGCACATATATTTTATGTTAAGTTCCAATTTGGTTAGTTTTAGTCTCAAATCCCCACGTTGTGTTATATCCAGTGGATTTCTTTTTATTATTATTATCAGTAAATCATTTACAGCATTAAATCCACATTGAGCTAAAAAACGAAGATGGAAACGGTAGTAATAGCTTTCTTGCGCATTCGGTTGAGTTTGGGTATTTGATTTCCATTTCTTCACAAAGCCATGCCATCTCACCTTTTATATACTAAATAAAGTTTTAACCGAGTCATCACCCCTGTGGAAGTTGTCTCGATGACGCCAATCACCCACATGATGTTTTTGTCTCTTCAAATGAAATGATCCTTAATTATTATTTAAAAATTGCTGGCACAGAGGTTGCGCGTCTTCCTCGTGTTCTGAGAATCCTGGATTCCAGTCCCAGTTTGGGCATGGTTGTTCTTCTGTGTGTTCTCTGTGAGGTGTGTGACTGTGCCCCCTTAAAAGGGGGCTGTGCAAGCAAATGTGGTGAGTGTAGCTAAGTCGTACTCTTGGCCATAGTTAGCGCTACTTCAAAGACAAGAGAGCTTCTTTCGGCTAAAATCTGCTGCTGTATCAGCGGGGGACTTGTCCTTTGCAAGTGCCATTAGTAACTACAAAAAATGTGCTTTTCTTGTAAAATTTAGCATTGATATCTAGCATTGCATTTAAATGGCTCGGAGTGAACGGGTTAAAGCTGTATCAAGTCCATCTTCAAATTGCCCCCCTGTGAGACGCCTTCCCCTGTGGGGCGTGGTCCCCACATTTGGGAAGCACTGTTCTAAAGCATAAAAATTTCAAAAATATTTCTCTTTTTAAATTGTTTAGCCTATTTAACAGAATTTTAAATATATCTTCGCTTGTTGATAAATAGGCGTCTCGTCACTCTAAGTATTAAGCTGCTACACAAATCTGTTCAAACAGATAAAATTCAAAATATTTTTTGAAGAAGAAACGATGTATCAAAGCAATCTGGAAAACGGGTTTTCTTAATTAAAACCTGTTTTCAAATATGAAAAATTTATTTACAAAAATCGTTGTTTTTTTTAAAACCGGGTTTGAAAAACTATCAAATCCTACTACGCGCTAAGTACTGAAGAGAATACATTTCGAGAATACACTTCGTCTTCTTGTATTGGATTGGGCATGGAATCAAAAAATTACTGCCATCATGCGAAACATACGATAATTGAATTTTGTTGTTTTATTGCTTGATACAGTAAAGTTGGTTAAAATAATGCAAATGCATAAAAATTTTAATAATTGTGAAATTATTTAGAAATCACCCACAGAGCAAAGTCATCTAAAATAGTACTAATTGTACAACGTATTTCCAGTTAGTATACTTCATAAAAGATTTAAAATCTATATAAATGGTCAATGTTTTCCTAAATGAGCCCTTTCTTGAAAAAAATTCTCTCTGGGTTTTACATGTGTCCTTTTTTCCCACTGAAACTTATTCAAATTCCTTCAAACTACCGCCAGTTTTTCAAATTTTGGGAAACCAGTTTTATTACAATATTTTGAGATGAACAAGAGATTTGAGATTTACAAACAATATTTTGAGATGAAACAACAGCTATGTCAGCCTTTAAAAAAATCATCTTTTCTACAAGAATCATAATAATAAAGCAATACTGGTAAAAGCAGGCCAGCATTTTCAAAATGCATCTGCTTTCAAAGAAATCATATATAATAATAATGCAATACAGGTAAAAGCGGGTCAACCTTTGAAAAAGGCATCTGTTTCCAAAGGAGCATACATAATAATAATGCAACACTAGTATGCGATCATAAGATATTGATGAATGTTGCTATTTGTGCCTTATGCATTGCTTATCTGATTTCGAGTTTCAACTATTCATTGCCTTCAATTACTTAAAAAACCCTAATGAAAACAACATCATGTTCTCACACGATAATAATTTACACCTATTTCTGTTGGTGACATGAAACTGCTATTAGCATTTAAAAATTTTACTAAATTATCTCAAATTAGGCAAATTGTTATTTTGCAGATCACCAAGACCATTCCGACCTCCTTCAAACCGAACGCCGACTGGAGCCTCATCAACGAGAAGTTCCTGGGCACCCACTACTGCAGGAGCATCACGTACGGCGGAGACCTGATCGCCTCGATCCGCATCAGCTCTTCCAACACCTACGACCTCATGAGGATCAAGGCGGCCATCAACGGGGGTCTGAACGTCGGGGGAGGGTCCTTCAAGGGAAACATCGAAGGTAATGTAATCTTGCAGAATCCGTTTAAGATTCTGATTTAAAAGTGTGCCAAAAAAGTTTCAAGAATGTGTGTGTTCAGATTGGTTTGGGGAAGTTTTGTTTCAAAAGCCATATTTGGCTAAACTGCACTAAGAATGTGTTAGAATTTTGTAATCCATAATTTGAAGTAATGATGTATTGAAGAAAATGACACGAGCGTGTACTTGTGGATTTTAAACGAATGTTCCTGTTTCGAACACGATAAAGTACGATACGAATTTTTGAACACTCATATACATTTATTTTTCACGAACACCGCAGGGTATCACAGGACAGATAGATACAAAACCCAACTGAGTAGTTCTACTAATAAACATATTATACTATGCCCTCTAGCGGTGAAAAATTCTGGACAGAGGACATTGTTTGCTTTTAATACAATCAGACTAACCCAGACATCATTATTATAATCAATGATGAGATGAGATGGCTATGAACGAGAAGGCTGAATGGAACCGTGTGACATTATTTTGATAAAACCAAAAATGTATATGGAAAAGTCACATTATATCCATATACATATGTCATGTGCTCGTATATGTTGCGGTAAGAATTTTCTTTGAATTGAGTTTTGTAACACACACTATTCAAATGCATATTAAATTTATCAAAAGTAGGATACACATTCTACATTTGGTGTACCAATGAGCAATGCTTCTACGAGTTTGAATTAGAACTATTTTCATCAAGACACTCTCTACATCTTCAACTTTTGGTACAAAATTGTGAAGCGATTGAATATACTAGTATATTCCTAATTCACCTCGTAAGGTTTATCTTATTTGGCATAACATTTATTTTGAATATTTTGTAGTGTATGACATTTAACGTTAGTACAGTTTTTTCAAATATTCGCGATGCAAACGAAGCGATCCGAGAGGAACTGCATTAGCAGTTTCTAGGGGTTGGCGAACATGAGCGAGGAGGGGTTGGCCCCATCCCTCTAATTACCATTTATTTTGAATACTAACAACAATGCTGGATAAAATGTTGCAAATTTATTTAAATCATATCGCCTAATCAGAAATTCTTTAAAAATAATCTTGATATGAACATTTTTGTCGAAATTTTCGATGTAATGAAATTGCAAATTACAGTGAACAGCTTTTGGCAGAGTCATATAAGAATATTCCTTGTAAACAGGTAAGCTGGAGCTCCTGAAGCAAAACGCGCAGGACAGCAGCTCCATGGAGATAAACTACTACGCCTCGGTGCCGATCCACGGCGTGAGCTACGACATCGACGGACTCCTGAAGCTGGTGGAGGAGTTCCCCGATCACGTGAGGAAGGTGAACAACGGTCTGGGAAGCCCTCTCCGGATGGAGCTGTACCCTCTCAGCTCACTCAAGGAAGGCATACCGGCATACTTAGAGAACAGGTGATTTTAGAGAAACTTTCTAACACAGTATTAACTCTTAAACTTTATTAAATAAATTATTGTTTTGAATTTGGTAAGTATTGCTCTCGTTGTAACCCCTTATTCAAAACTACTAGATCCATTTCTGATTAGGAGTCTTGAAAACCCATTATTGGACGAAAGTCAGATCCCTCTGAGAAAAAAATCCCTTTTTTTGAATTCAAGCTTGAAGGTGACCCTTGAGAAAGTCTTCGGGTTGGATTCCTAATTTCTTTTTTTTAATTTTAATTTTTATTCTCTCTGTTTTAATTGACGTAATGGTTTTATTAATTTGGTTGAGGTAATTTGTATTTTAGTAAAAGCAAGTATACAAGCCTCAAGCTCTCCAAAATCCAATAGCCAATTAGCAAGAGATACCTTCTCTCTTCTTCTTGAAAATCCTCATATTAAAATTTCATGGATCAAGGCACATGTAGGCTATGATGGGAATGAAGCGGCGGACGAACTAGCCAAAACAGCGGCTAGTGCGAATGAAGATCGGAATTTAATGAAGCTTCTAAGATCTCATCTGAAGAACATCTTCTAAACAGATATAATGACAAGATGGCAAAAGGAATGGGAAGAAGGCGAAACAGGTCGTTCCACATATAACACAATACCGAAAGTTTCTCTCTACGCTGCCAACTGGAACAGAGCGAATGTCCTTTTCTTCACTGGACACGGCCCATTCACGACATACCTACAGAGATTCCATCCAGCCAACTCTCCTTACTGTAGCTGTGGGGAAATAGTATCTCTAATTCACTATGCCACAGAATGCCTACTCACTCTCTCATGGCACATGAGAAAGCCAGAAAGAAGTCTCGAAGAAGAATGGTACAGGAGAGATGCATCAAATACCCTTTCACGCGGCAAAATCCACTCCATAATAAACCTTATTCATAAATACCGAGACCCTTTCAAGACTCACAATAGTTGAGACCAGAATTCCCCTTGTGAAAGTAAACCGAAATTTTAACTTAAAAAGTCCCTCAAAAGTGCAGATCTCACGATGGAAATCAAGACCCCAGGACCCAGATGGACGCTACGTATTTCTGACTCTGTAGGGATTGTTTATTTGCCATACATATGTTCACAATTTAATTTGTCAATTCTTCCCCTTTTTTTCAGTTGGTAATCTAATTCCCCTGTAAGCTCAACCCATAATCACCATTTGCTTCAGTATTCTTGTCCCCCTCTATCCAGTTATCACTTCAGAAAAAAATTGAACAGATTCCGTGTAAGATTTGACATCGATGGCATTCTCTCTGGAAATCCCTGAATGCTGTATCAACTCTTTTTTTCCCTTTAACAAAATTTTCCCTTCTCTCTCTCACTTTTTCCCATCTTGTGCTCATCCAACTGGTTAGATAACTTAGCGTTATAGGCAGCACAGAATGGCGTTACGTTATGTATTTTAGTAATAGCCTAAGTAAGAAAAGGCTGCTCCCAACTTTTACACCTAGATAGTTCTTAAGGCTTTGTTAGCACAATTATTCTTAAATTCTATTGCTGAAATCACTACGTTGAAAATACGTATAAGATGATGCTACTGACAATGGAAACAAATTATTGCAAAATTATTCGCAAAAACAAAACTGAAAATTCCATCATGTTTTATTCAATTTTTCTCCTTTATCAGTTTTCAAAGATCTGGCTCATTAGATCTGTGTCATTATTTTTATATGACATGTTTGTTAATCTTATATAATTCACTCTCTATAAGGTTTGGTACCTTTTTATTAGCAACCCATTAATTTACTACTAAAATGTTTCCTTCTTTTTGAGCTTGACGTATCTTTAAAACGTATAAACGACTTTTCGAGACGCCCTGCAATTATATTTTGTTTTGTTATAGAGCAATCGGGGATGAGCTGGATGATTTGGAGAGCCAATTTGACGATCTGAGGGAAACAAGGCGACTAATCGGAGTATGGAACGCCGGATTACCTCCAGTCGCCCCTGAAGGAATGGTGGAAAAGGTTAGACAATGTCTCATTTATTTATTTTTATTTAATAATCAAATCAGATATCAGAGTAAAATTCATAAGAACTTTCTTATTGATTTTCTGTTGTATATTCATGCAACCACAAAAGGAGACCTTTTTTTAAAAAAAATTATAACCTGAAGCCCTTCACACCGTTGCCACAGAACTAAGCCGTATAAACAAGGATTATTGTGATGGGCTGTTACGCTCATCAGCTTTCCACATTTCTGCATAAGAAAAAACACCGGCCAACAAATTATCTTCAAACTCTTGGTAAAAGTAGAAATCTCTTCCATCATTTATTTCAATATTTTTAAATTCCCAGGACGTTGTAATATCATATTAAAGTTACAATGCATAGCGAGCTTTCCTCTAATTTCTTTGAGTTCGATACATTCTGCTATGTGGCTCTGGACTTAGCCTATTTCTCCCGCATATACAAACGTTATCTTGCATCCTTCTGAATCTGCAGAAGTATTCAGGAAACCTTTCAAGTCTTGACATTATTTGCACTACCATTGGATGAAATATTCTTCATATGAAATTTGGTTCCACGATGAATTTATATGTTACGTGTCCATTATACGACATTATCAATCTATCTTGCCACTGTACAGTCATATCCTTTCTAATTTCCCTCTTTATAAAGAAGAAAGTTGAGCTGAATCAACTCCTTAATAATCAGCCTCTTATTTATTATTCGATTGCATTTCCTTAACGTGGCAAAGTAAAATACAGTACCTAGTCAAAAGTATCCGGGCACACCTTAAAAATGTGATTCTTAAAATGTGTTTCCGGCGGGTGACGCAATTTGATGGGTAATCGAAAGCTATAAAAGCGTAATTGGTGATTTTCAAGCTATATTTATGCTTTTGTGAGGCAATGAGAAAGCCAAAGAATCTTTGTGAGTTTGATAATCGTGAAGGTATAGTGGGATGCCCCCTTTGTGGGAAATCAGTTTGTAAGATATTCTACAGAAATCCACTGTGAATAATGCAATTGTGAAGTGGAAACGTCGAGGTAGAGAAACTTCAGGAAAACCAACTGATGGGCCGAAAAAACTTGGTGACCGCAGTCGCAAGACTCTGAAAAGGGTATTGAAACAAAATTTACAAGTCCAACTTGGTGGAAATTTCCTTGGAGTTCCAAAGCTCATCGGTCGTTAGTGTTAACAGCAGAACTGTTCGTCGATAGCTAAGAAACTTGGGGTGCCATGGCATAGCAACGCACAAGCCGAACTTCACTCCACAGAATGCGAAGCATCTATTGCAATGGTTGAGAGTTCATTGGACAGTGGACTCGTGGAAAAATGTTCTTTGGAGTGATGAATTTCGCTTCACAGTCTGGAAGTTGGGAGGACACGTCTGGGTCTGCCGGATGCCCGGCGAACGTTTCTTTAGTGACTGCGTTGTGCCAACTGTTAACTTTTGTGGTGGAAGCACAACGGTGTGGGGGTGTTTCTCGGGATTTGACCTGGGTTTGTTAGTCCCTGTGATTAGAAACATGAACTCTGAGATGCATATGGATATGCTGCACTCCCACGTCCATGGCAATATTTTAGACAAGGCCAATTTCTTTTCCAGCAGAATAACTGCTCTATTCACATAATGAGGCTTGTGCAGACGTGGTTTGACAAAATGGGTGTTGAAAAGACTGATCTGACCTTCTCAGATCCCTGTCTGAATCCCATAGAATACCTTTGGGACGAATTAGTGCAAAGATTACGTAGACAACCTTATATACCATCCTCATTTCAAGCACTCACTTCGGCTCCGATGGACTCTTGGAAGTCACTTGCAACAGCCACCTGTCAAAAACTGGTGGAAACTCTTCCCAGACTTGTAAAGCTTGTCATCGATGCAAAAGGAGGACCAACATCATACTAATATGTGCCTCAGTACGCTTTAAGCTCATATCACTGGGGGGTAGGATACTCTTGGCCATATAGTGTATATACCACTGATTCTTTTTAATCTGTCTGACAAGTAGCTGAATATTTCGAAATATGTAAACACCTATTTTATATAATTTATTATTAAGATTTTGAATACAAAATGTCTTAAGTGTGACACTTCAGCCTTTTTGTTCCCTTCCTTTGAGATAGTTTCGAACAATGAAAGAAATTCGAAAGTAATACGAGGTCAAATCAAAAAGTCTTTGCGTCTATTTTTTATTCGCCAAAAACAGGTACATACGGGTATTTACAAATATAGGTAGTGTACTACGTTACTTGCATTGTTTCTCAACATAGTCACCACACCGGTTCAGACATTTGTCCCATCGCAGCTCTAAATTAGAGATCACTCTGTGGTAGAATTCTTTCGGCTGCATATGGAACCAACGTCGGACTTCGTTTTTGGCTTCTTCGTCACATGTGAATCTCTGTCCTGCCAGAAACTTCTTCAGTGAACCAAAGATGTGAAAATCACTAGGGAAAAGGTCTGGACTGTTCCATATTATCACAGGGAAATGACTGAAGCTTAGAGACGATCTGGACTGCCACATGTGGCCTTGCATTGTCGTGGAGGATAACCACGTTGCCCACATCGTAAGTCCCTCTGCTCTTCTTTCTGATGGCCTCCCGCAGAGGAGTCAGTGTGGAACAATAACTCCTGGCATTGAAGGTTGCACTTCGTCGCTTGAAATCCAACAGGAGAGGTCCATAACGATCCCAGAAGACTATTAACATCACTTTCCCAACAAATGACACTGAACGGATTTTTTTTTGTCACAGGCGAACCTGTGACCACAAGGGACCACAGATGTTTGTCCCTTGCTCCAGAGAAAGCGGATAACACTTCGCTTCACATAAGCTTTGGACGTCTGAAGAAAAACCGCCATTTTAAATGACTAATAGTAGCGCTTCTCATCGCAGCAAAAGGCAGATAGGGCTGATATGGTTCAAGGAACGTTCACTGCTGGGAATGTCTATATTCGCTTTGTATTCACAACCGTATGTTGGCTTTAAAAAACAGGCACAAAGATTATTGATTTGCACTCGTACTTATTTTTTAAATATTTAACAGTATATAAAAATACTGAAATATATATTGAAGAAAATAACATTTTAAAATAAATACTACTGCTTTACAAAAAAAAAAACTATCTGTATTCAATTTTTTCTTATAACGGCCATAATATTGAGATTTTTTTATAATACTTATAGGAATTGAATTCCATTGTTTGAATTAAATTAGGGATAAACGGGCTAAAATGAAGATATGAATGATATAAATACATTTTCATAAAATAAATAACTTGTTGAGTCAATGGAAGCGATAACTGTAAGTTCATAAACGAAAGTTAATGTTAAAAAAATAATATACATAATTTTTCTCCATAACTCTGATATGTAAGTATGAGAATGCATTTCTTACGGAGGAAAACAACATACAGGACCCGTATGGAAGCTAAAGATTTCTGACTCTACAGTGTTTGTTTAATGCTTATACATGTCAAATAGATGTTCACGTCATTTATCAGTTTTTTCCTCTTCAGATAGTAATCTCATTTTCCAGGGTAATTCAACCCACAGACACCATTTGATTAAGTATTCTTGTCCTCTCCATCCAGTAACTTCACCAAAAATTGAATCAGTCGTGTAGAATTTGACACTGATGGGATTCTGTCTGGAGACCCTTGGATGGTTTGTCGTCTCTCTCACTCTCCCTTTTAACATCCCCCCCTTTCATCTTGAGCTCATCCGACTAGTTAGATAACTTAGTGTCATGGGCATAGGATGGTTTCATATTATGCATACCTGGTGGAATGACTTATGACGTATATAGGATGAAGAAATATCACGTTTCCTTTTTTGAGATAATGAATTTCGAAATTAAATTGGTGCATCGTAAATTACATTCCCATGGGCGTATAGCATCTGCATTGGAAATCTTGAATGAAAACTATGCTCTAAAAATAATGCTATTTTTTTAAACATACAATAACATTAAATTAATGATTTAGAATAAAAATCATTGATTAAAATTATTTTTAGGTGGAGAGTTCAAAATTTGAATCAAGTTGAAATAAAGTGACATTACTTTTTCGTGTACAAAGTATAGAAATAGAAAATATTGTAATCTTTAAAAAAGAGCTTGCAAGATTTTAAAGAATCTCCACATTTCTGGAATTATATTTGTTTCCTCTGTAAAGCACGCCAACTTTGTCAACCCTGCTCACCTCGGATAGCAACCCTTCTTGTCGAATGTGGAGAGAGAAGAAATGAGTGAGAGGGAAGGGAGGTCAAACTGAGATTGACAAGGCGAACGATGATGGGATAGTTTCGTGTTTCTTTCGTATTTTTGCTTTATATTTGTGCTGTGTTCCGTATCTACATGTAAGTAAAAATCTGGGACTAAAAAAGGATGAGATCGCTGTCTCTATTCTCCACATTAAAGAAATCCCACGCAAAAAGGGTTTTTTACAGCATCAGAATGGATTAACTCAAAAACAATATAAAATAGATGGATCAGATTTAATATATGGAATTAAAGATTTATATCAAAATCTATATTTTTATATTTGCTGTATAGAATGCTAATTATTTTATCTTTATAAACAAATGAATGCAAGGTGCCCATAAGTGAATCTCTGGATGTTTCAAAAAATGCATAACCAAACATTTTATAATGATGAGCGAAAACTTTATATAAACATGAATAATGAATCAAAGAACTTGTTGTTCTCTTGCAGGTGAAGAAGTTTACCGATAAAGTGAACAACATATTCGGCATCTATTTGAAGACGATCGGGGAGCTGGACATGTCCAAAGGAGCCTCCCCTCAGCCAATCAAGGACGCCTTCACGGCTTACGAGGACGGCGATTACATCATGCCACAGAAATTTGTCCGAAAGTTTTCCGAACTTCAAAAAGAAATTGTACGTATAAATTTTTATACACTATTATAAAAGATATAATGCGCAGTTACTAAGATAGTGTAAGGAATGTCTATCATAAATCCCATATGCCTATCATAAACCGTATACATCTATCATAAATCATATATGCTTATCATGAATCATATAAATAATATCAGATATCTGTAAACTACAGGCTCCGTTGAGGCTGTGTGTGACGTAATTTCCTCGTCACTCATCATCCGAGTATTGACTCGCGAAGCTTCTAAAAAACTATTCTCTCTTTTTTAATTTGGAACGCATTCGCACGCTATCTCCTTGCCCAGTAAGAAATAATTTTTCAGCTATAAATCGATATAATGCTTCTTAGCACTCTATTTTATGAACGGCGATGCTCACTGTCACTCTGTGAAACTTTTTGATGCCCTCTGTTGATGTATTACAGAATTCGTCTCGAAAGATTTTTATACTTTATCATAAAAGGAAATTAACGATTGCGGATCAATGCGGTTTCCTATTTTCCCCTGTAAGATTTTTTTAAAAATGTAATTTAAAATGAACACTTTGTTACCACTTCTTAGTAAAAATTCGTGTTCATTAAAGTATGTGGAATTAAAAATACGAATAATATAAAAAGGAATTTGATGTTTTTCATGTATGCACCAAATTTTATTCTTTTTAATGAATATTAAAATGTTGATCCATTCTTATATAAATAGTAAACAATGAAATAATTCACCTCTTATATTAACTGATTTTTGTTATATCTATTTTCCTTATTTTAAAGCAGTTAATTTTTAATTATTAATTTAAATTATTACTCTTGCTATTCATCAACTGAAAATCAAATTCGAATGATCCAACTTATTTCTTTCTGAAAGAACTGGCTATTACTAATTCTGTGTTTAAAATCATAAGAATTACATATATTTGAATTGCCATTTAAATGATATGCTTATTGATATAGTTTTAAGATTAATTATTTTTGCAATTAGTTATTAATTCACTTTTAAAAAATAACTGAAATTTTCTTTCTTTTTTTTTCAGTACGCAGAGCATCCAGGTACATACGAATACATTTTCATTTATTCATATTTTAGAATTTATTTATATTTGGAAATAAATTCAAATAACAAAATTTTTGAATTAAATTGCAACTAAATTTTATCATATATGTTTTAACTTTGAGTGAGTTATGAAAATATCAAAGCCTTATACCTATGCCTTTTTTTTTTTAAAAAAAATCTGATTCCTTACAAAATTCCTGATAATATTTTAATGAAATTTCAGTTTAATCTTAACATCAGCAAATGAGAAAGCTTTATATTTTTAGTGGCTGAATCTTATTTATTCACAACTTTCTTTCAAAACCGTAGACCGTTTAAAAATCTTTCATTAATTATCTAAATAAATAGAAATTCAGAAGCTAGAAAAAAAATTAATTATTAAAATTTCACAGATATATAAGCGCATACTTTGGCATTCAATTCCACTTTTTATAGATGATAATAATTTTATTTTAAAAAA
>JAOUZG010028872.1:2482969-2502287 GCA_026289955.1 Argiope argentata | reverse complement strand
ATTCTATTCCATTCCATTGAAAATAGAAAAAGTCTGCTCTGTCAGATAATTAACGTTAGAATTTTTTCATTAACCAAGAACCAGAAAGTAATTCGAGAATTTTATTCGATTTTTATTTGAAATTAATATTCCTACATGATTTCTAAGAGTAATCAGCAAAATTTTCTGTAATAATTTTTTAAAAAATGGCTATAGCATCTAAACGACAGTTTGCTCATTTATTAGAATGAATATCGAATAAAAATTTTCTGAGTAAAATTTTTCTTTTTATATGCAAGAATTTTTTCATGCTTATATAACACTAGCTCTTACCCACGACCTCGTACGCGTGGAAATTTTGATGTGTATATGTGAGAACTGACAGCCTAATCACAATGTACAATGTTATCAAAACCGTATGCATGCATAAGTTTTCAACGTCAATTGGAACAACGAAAATTTTAATTTCATTTCATATATTTTATTTTTATTCAAAAGCACTTCTGGAGGAATCAAAAGATCTATTAATTAGCAATATTTAATTTTAAATTTATCATACACTACGCTACGAAAATAAACAGAATCGTTTGAAATAACCGGTCGGAAACATGCTACGTCTAACATCATTAGCGTGGGGGTAAAAAACTAATTAAAAGCTATGCACTTGAAACTATAAAGGTACTCGTAAAATTTAATCGAAAATGATGGAAAAAGACAAAATGAATATGTACAGTAAAATGAAAATCAAGAGAAATGAACAGGAAATATCGAATTATATTAACACAAAAACAGCGTAAGAAAAAAAAGTTAATAAACCTTCCTTTAGAACAGTAAGATAATATTAAAATGAAAAAGGGAACCAGAAAAATAAAAACAAACGATTGGATTTTTTAATTTTTTTTCTAATGAAAAAGACATTCTATCGGGAAATCCTACAATAAATCACAAAGAATTATATTAGAATAATAAAATAATATTAAAAGAATACCAGAAATAGAAAAATAAAAACAAACGATTCAAAAAGCTCAGGCAGATATTTAAAGATTTTTTTTTTTAATTTTGGGCGAAAAAGTTAGTTTTTAATAAATAAAA
Organism: Argiope argentata; assembly: GCA_026289955.1. Lineage (NCBI taxonomy): Eukaryota > Metazoa > Arthropoda > Arachnida > Araneae > Araneidae > Argiope > Argiope argentata. The sequence goes on along the minus strand of JAOUZG010028872.1, from coordinate 2,501,216 downwards.
AATTAACCACTCAATTAACCGGAATAAAATTTAGACTATGTGCTTCTGTAGACTATAATCTATCTCTGTGCTAAATTTCATTCAATTTCCATCAGCCGTTCTGGCGTGATTGAACCCCATCATCCATCCATCCAAACTTTCACATTTATAATAGTAGAATAGATTCTCAATAACCCAAACGCTTTTTTATTTCTCGTATAAATAATATAAAAAATTAATAATCGTCAAAAAGTTTAAGTTCAAGATTTTGATCCGCGAGTTAGACTTCCCTGATATTGAAAAAAAAAAGAAGCATTTTTGGAAAATTTCTATCAGTCTGTCTGTGTCAAAGATAGCTAAAGAAGACTTTCAACCAGAAGATTTAAATTTGGCTTGTGATCTTTACATGGAATTTACAGATTTGCATCAAATTTTGATGTAAATCTCGTCAAAGGATAATCCAGCTGCTCGTATAAAAGTTGACACGATAACTATTAAATGTAGAGCTTTAGATAGATATAATTCCGACTATAATCTATAATTCAGACAACTCTTAAATTGTGAGCTTAAAAAAACAAAGGATTGTCCATCTGTCGGTCTGTATCATCAGAAACATGCAAACTCGAAAGTTAAAAAATGCAATGACTTAAATAGACAAAATTTGGAATGGTATTTTGTGACTACAATCGTATTTTGAGTCTAAATTTTGTTTCAATTTAGTGGGAGAAAAACACCTGAAAACTAAATTTGATTTTCAGATACTATTAGCCGAATGTCAAGAATTAATCGCCAAATAACTCGCCAATGATGACATCACAGATGCTAAATTCACACCAAAAGTCAATATTTCGTAACTATAGTACGCCAATGTCATATAAGGCGTTTTTTGTTGTGACAAGGTTATTAGAGAATGTGCGAGAAAGTTTTAGGGAGACTACTACCCCTAGTTTTACCTGATAACAAAGAGAGTGAATTCATGCTCAATTCCTTAGGTTTTTACGAAGACCTTGAGAAGATTTACTTGTATATTTTTCAGAGCTTCAACCAAGAATTGGAGGGGCCCAATACATCCGATGGGGCCAAAGTACTTGCCCCAACGCAGAAGCCGAGGCCTCAGTGGTCGGTGTGATGGCTACCTCAAAAATTGAGCAAGATGGTGGATCTACTCAATTTGTCTGCTCACCCCTTGATCCCACGCATGTCGATCCCAAAGATTACTTCAAGAACTTCCCTGGAGAAGACGACCCTAGTGATCATCTGCTTGTGGGTCCAATGAGGTATAGTAGTACTATCAATACTACGGTACGGGAAACAGTACGTTAGATTCACAGTAATTCATTCTGCACTAGCTGATAAATTAGCTTTGAACAGGTTCAGTATTATTAAACATGTAAATGTTTTAATAAATATGCGGCGCTAGCTTCATAAGCCAGATAACATATACAATACCGAAGTCGATTTTTGTATTATGATCATATTACTCGGCTATTGGCCTTAGTGTGACAGGTTCGTATCGCGTCCTTCAATCGGTACATTGGTAACCCTGACAATGCAACCTTCTGCAACTGTCGTGGCGCCATCTACCCGCAGCAAAAACAAATTAAGTCGTCAAATTCACTTGACGAAAGCAAACAAAGCCGCCAACCCCACTTCACGCAAGCAAGCAAGTAAAGCAACGTCATCACACACACACTCGACGCAAGCAAGCAGCAACTCGCCATAACGCTTGGCGCTATAAAAAAAATTTTCGTCCTTCCGCCGACTCACTGGTGGGGAAGTACTGTGCCACTAGCTTCATAAGCCAGATAACATCTACTATACCGTAGTCGGCTTTTGTATTATGGTCATGTTACTCGGCTACTGGCCCTAGCGTCGCAGGTTCATCTCTCGACCTTCAACCGTTACACATATAACATTATTAATTCAAAATTAATAATGTTAAGATTAACTTTACAGTATTCAAAACAGTGAATTAAGACCAAATTGTTCGGAGTTATCAAAGATATTTGATCAGATTAAAAACAATTATTATTTTTAAAAACCATTTTTTAAAATTAATTTCTATGTATGTTAACAAAGCTTTTTTTAAATTTAAGTTATTTTTCACTAAATAATTACAATTAATATAAATATGAAAATAAAAACGCCAAAATTACAATATTAAGCGGAAAAATATAAAGAAACTCCATTCTCTTTTCTTTATAAGGTGTTTGAACTCGCAGACCAAGGTATGTGAAACAAAGTCATACCAACCAGACTATCCCCGCCTGACTAATTACAAATACTTTAAGTAATTAATCAAAAAATTGTACTAGATTTGAATTTTCAACATCAAGTGGGACAACGCATATACGTAAATTTTTTCAAGCCAGTTGGGGGTTTTAATTTCTTTTTTCTGTATTATTTTAATTCAAAAGTACTTCAAAATGAAACTAAAAAATTGATTCATTAAAAACGTGTTTTAAATGTATCAAAAATAATGAAAATAAACAGAATTGTTTAAAATAATCGGTCGAAAACGTGTTAAGTCTAATCTCATAAGTGTGCGAAATAAACAAACTGAATTCGTTACTTATTTTGGCTGCGGGGAAATGAAGATTTTTGGCGAGAAAATTAGTATTTAATCTTTACTTAAAATAAAGCACAGTGTGTGTGTGTGTGTGTGTGTGTTTTGCCGCTGCACAGGCCAGACCGTTCGACCTACAGCTAAAATTTGGTACACGTGAACCTTGGGGTAAGGGAATGTGAAGCTTGGAGCCGTTTTTTGAATTTTTAATTAAAAATTTAATTAATCAAAAAATAAGCGAAATTCTGTCGTTTTTTCTATATATCTTCCGAAAATATTACAGCACAAAATTGATTTTTTCATGAAGTTAAAGCTAAAAAAATTAGATTTTCAATGATACTAATATTTTGACCTATAAATTAAAGCTCTATTTTTAATGAATTTTTAAACATTTAATTTAATCGTTTTTTTTCAACAATTTACTCCGCATAAAATAAAAATAAAATTTTAGCTTCACGAGGATCTCAGAAAAAAAATCAGCTTTTAATAAAACGTTGCCATTAAATTTTCAGAAGTTCTGATTAAAAAAAAAGTTAATTACTACCAAAAATAAAACAAAAAAATATAATTTTCATCACGTGATTATATGAAATTAAAATATGATATATTTTTAATATTTCTGATATTTTTAAATATTTGTGTTATTAAATATATGTGAAATGTGATATTTTTTAAACAATAATTGCAAGAGAAAAATTTTATTGTTCTTTTGCCATATCAAAATTATTAATTCAAGTAAAGAATTAAAATAAATAAAAATACAAATTAAATATATAATACAAAAGTGCGACAATTAGAACTGAAAAAGAATTTTTAGAAAAGTACCAAACGATAATCTTCTGAGAGCGAGATTAATTGTATGAAAGCAAGAAATCTTGACGTCACGTGTCTGCATAAAATAAAACAAATATGAAGCATGATATTTATGGAAAATAAATGCATGGAAACGTTTTCTTTGATATTTTACTAAATATATATCACTAATCCAATTAAACAGTTTTATTTAAGGAAAATATGGCTTAATATCTACGAGGCATCTTCTGTAATCGGAGCCCACCATCTAATTTCTTAATTTTTTGGGGAGAGACATACACCTCTTAACAAATGGTCTGAGTGAAATTTATAGTTAGTAGATTGAGGGAAAATTGGTAATGAATTACGACTTTTAGATTTTTAAAATTTTTTAAAAACTCTGCCCTGTGAATCATATCTAACAAAATATTCTAGAAACAATAAGTACTTAAAATAAAAAAAAGTGGCACTCCAATCAACTAAATCAATCATCAAAGCTGATCGATCTATGAAAATTTCGACATAACTATTCTATATAAATTGGCGATTTTAGATCACTTTATCAAGATTTCAAAGAAGCCAATCAGGGTTACTCTAGAATAATTGGGCTGGATTATGAAAATGAGGATTGTTCTAAACTTGCAATATTCAGAACTGAATAAATCAACCAGATTTGATCGCAGAAGATAGAAATGTTTATTTATTCATTTTGAAGTTGAAATATTAAGAATATTTTACAGAATATGAATCTATAAGACCAAAGGAATTTAAACCACAATTTTTTGAAATATATTTATAAACCAAATAAATAAATAAATAAAATATTATTAGTGAGAGTATTTATACGCATCTAAAAATAAAATTAAAAACTGAATGTTTCATTTCATCTGTGAAATGCTTGCTGAATAATTCCTTGAGATATTATAAATTATAAAAATAAAATTATAACGTTTCAATTTCTGTATTGAATATAAAACTTCAATGCCGGACTACTCTGCTTTCAGTTCTTAGTTTAATTTAAAGGTATGCTTGGATTCAGTAAAGAGGTCTTCATATTAATTGAAGTTTCATCATTTCCACTTCAGTTTAAAACTTAATTATTCGTGCACTGATAGAAAATCAGAGAGAGATGTGGAGTTCAAAGATAGGACTGCTTAAGGCCTATATAATAGTATAAGTGAATTATATGGCTATCGAAATTCGAAGCTTAAAAAATATTTTGCTGAAAAACTTATTAAAAGACCAAGTTATATATATAAAAAAATGATTCAACCTTTTAGTTGGCATTAATATTTGTGAACAGGTTGGTTGCCAAAGGCGACTGGTAAAATAATAAAACAAAAAAAAAAAATTCTAATATAAATAAATTCCAAAATCATCACAAATAGAACTTGATATTGAGAACATTTTAAAACCTTACCTCTTTAGAAAATCTTCTCGAAATTCACAATATTCCTTCCAATATTCGTTCCCCTAATAAAAGGGTCTAAACATTTTAAAACTGTTAAATTGTTGGTAAAAAACTAACTATTTTTGACATGAAATATGAATGTGTTTGTCAAATATCGAACTGACATTTTTTCTCTCAGTATTTTAAGATTTTCTGTCGAAATCAGTACTGCTTTTAATTCAATGTTTTCAATTTTTTAGATTCTTTCTTAGTTTGAAGAATTCTATTCATTTCTTAAAACAATGATAAACATTTTCCTTTTCTCCGTAGATGCATTTATTTTCCAGCATTCTTCAAAATTTTTGGAAGCATGCGGAAAAATACTCACTTCCTGATATTATTTATATTTCCTGTGGATGGTATTTTCCTATTTTTATTTTTAGCTTAGAAATAAATGCCTAAGTTACTCTTCTTTTTTTTTTGGACATATACCATCTGCCAAACCATTGTAATTTTATTTCTTCTCTTAATTTCGATTTTAAGACACTATTTGATTTGCAGGTAATTATATCACCATTATCTTTATGTGTCGCCACCTTTACACATTGATCCTCCTTTTCATTATTATAATTTTCTAATATCGGCATTGGTTAACTATTATTTGTAGATTTCTCTAATTACTAGCTAATGGGGCAAATATTGAATAACTGAAAGAGGCATAAAATGTCGCACATTTCTTAATTTCTTATTCTTGTATTTAATTTTATGCTTCATTTTACTTAAAATATTACTACATTAACTACCAATAAGTATTTGGACACCTATGCAAATGACGATATCTGCGGTCCTAAGGTTCGTCACGGCCTTCGCCGGTATACATCGTGGAGGAAACTGCATCGGCTTCAGTCGCATGTAAGATACCTCGCAGTTCGGAGCTCTCTGATTTCGAGAAAGGCATAATCATCGGGTATCACAAATGTGACCGATCCTTGAGGGACATATCTAGAGATCTGAAGCACCCAAAATCAACAGTGGCCTATGTGAGTAAGAAGTGGAAGGTGAGCGGTGATTGTCGGAATGTGCCCCGAATCGACAGACCAACGAAACTGGGAGATAGAGACCGACGAGTGATGTCCAGGGAAATTCGGAAGAACCGAATTCAACCGATGCCCCTCATCCGCAAGGAGTTTCATCAGGCGTCCGGGAGTATTGTTTCAATGAATACCATCCGTAAGGAAGCACATCTGCTTGGTTTTCATGGTCGTGTCGTTGCCCGTAAGCCTCTGATCCCAATGTCCAACCGCGCTGCTCGGTTAATGCGGTGCAACGCACGGCGAAATTGGACCATAGATCAGTGGAAACGGGTTCTTTGGAGTGACGAATCAAGGTTCACGCTTTTCCGTTCGGATGGCAGGGTCTGGGTCTGGCGTCTACCTGGAGAACGTCTCCAGCCAGAATGCATAGTGCCAACAGTCAAGTTCGGCGGAGGTGGAGTTATGGTCTGGGGATGTTTCTCCTGGTATGGGCTGGGATCCTTGGTCCCCATTCATGGTAAGCTGAACTCCGATGCCCACTGCACTATTTTTGATGACAATGGGCTTCTTACGTTGTGGCAGTTTTACGGGTTTGACTCCTATTACTTTCAGGACGACAATGCCAGTTGTCATGTTTCTACGTTAACCAAAGCTTGGTACGGTGCCAATGGAGTTCATCGAATGAACTGGCCTGGCCAGAGTCCAGACCTGAACCCTATCGAGAACCTCCGGGACGAGTTGCATCGCCGAATTCAGGGGTGCACTACCCGTGCAAAATTGGTGAAGGTACTTCTATGTCTTATCCAAGTCGCGCGGAACAAAATACCACTAGCTGTCATACAAAGACTTGTGGATAGTATGGCCCGGAGGGTCCACGCTGTAATTATATCTAGTGGAGGCTCTATCAACTATTGATTTTGAATAAAGTTAGTTTTTCTTTTCTATCGCAGGTGTCCAAATACTTATTGGTATTCAGTGTGTATCAATATATTCGAAATTCAATATTCACATATTTAATAATTTTCATCAAATAATTTTCTAATCCCAGCTTTCCATTCCTAGTATTTGGTATGGCACATTCCTAAAAACGCGCATTCTCCCATTTTAAAAGATATAAAAGAGTATGAAGCTTTTCAAGAATATGTTTATGAAGAAGATCTCTTTATACATTCATAAATATTTATTAATATTCTCTGTATGATTATCTAATTATGGTGTTCTTTTTAGATGATTTTGTATGACTCATTGTAAAAATGAACTTTTCTATTTTATATATTCGTAGGTTTGATTTGATTTCTTTGGGGGTTTTCCGGCGTAAGCGCCATTATGTTGAATATACTACGCCAAACAATGGGTAAAATTATATTGTTACGTTTTTAGCGTAGCGGGTTCGGATTGAATGGACTTTGTATGAGGACAGCACAAACAAATTTATTTACAGCTATTTACAGTTATTTACAGGATAATTGATAAAGTAAAAATTTTAGATAAGTACAATTCAGCAGTCAACAGTCAATTACAGCGTAAATTCAAGTCTTACGCACGATAAAAACAGACTGCAAAACAGCTATCGTATAGCACAGCAACAGTAAATCGCAGCGAGCTCAATAACACAGCGTTAACAGCAAACGCAGACACAGCTCACAAATCTTTTAGTCCAGCGAGACGCTTTTTATCTCAGAGCAAACTCTCAACTAACTCGATCAAATCACTAAAGCAACTAACTAACTCGCTAGTGGTTGGATTATTGGGGCTCCTAGCCCCGGCAGGGGCTTATCCCCAGTCATGATGAAATGCTTCCACGTTGCTTTCAGCTACATACGTGACCGTCTGCGAAGTGGACTGGAAAAGTTCTGCAGGCCCTTAAGTAGTAGTTGTTGAGGAGTAGGGGTGGGTGAGTTGGCGAGAGTCAGGACAGATTTTGATTGGCTATTTAGGGGTGGTGGGTGTGGAGTTATGCACCATGTGAGAACTTAAGACTTAGAGCTGATTTAAATCATCAAAAATAAGAGTTTAAGTATGGAAAAAAGAAAAAGTTAAAAATAACAAAAGTTAAATTACAATATTGGAAATGAGGTGAGATTAGAGTAAAATATTTCTAGGTCTTCTGACTTTAATGTTTGGGGTATATCTGGGGATATTAAGGATGGCTTCATTATTGATTTTTTCCAAGTCTTCAAAAAATTTAGTTGCAAGTTTTTTAAGAAATTTTTTAAGTGGAGGATAGTCTAGTGCAAGGTACATGTTTTTACTTGGCATGTACCAATGCATTTTGCAGATATTTCTTAGAAATCTGGTTTGGAGTCTTTCGACATGAATTAGATTGGATTTAGGCGCATAACCCCACACAGGGCAAGCATATGTAATTACTGGACGCAAATAGGCAGTGTAAATAAGTATTTTATTTTTCCTGGTCATTTTGGAGTCTCGAGAGATTAAGGGATATAATTTACGAGTTAGGTCTCGAAACTTGTTGGTTAGATAATTAAAGTGGGGCTTCCAAGTTAATTTACTGTCTAAAATGACTCCTAAATATTTACATTCCTTAGACCACGGGATGTTTTGATTTTTAATTTGAAGAGGGCGGAATTTCTTAGCTTTATATCTACTAAAATAAATAGCTTCAGTTTTTGACGCATTAATTACAATTTTCCACTTGGAGAACCAGTCCTCAAGAGATTTAATATGTCTATTAAGAGCTATTGTAATGTAATTTGGATTGTTGTTGCGCGCTAGTATTGCAGTATCATCTGCGTACATGCATAATATGGTATTAAATTGTTTCGGGATGTCATTTATGAAAATAGAAAAAAGAACTGGTCCCAGCTTGGATCCTTGAGGAACACCAGCTAAAATCGGTTTTATAACTGAGAAAACATTGTTCAGTTTAATCCTGAAGGATCTGTTGCTGAGGTAAGATATTAAAATTTTGATTAGGTGCGGAGGTATATTGTAGTTTATTAATTTGTAAATAAGGCCTTCAAGCCAAACTCTGTCAAAAGCTTTCTGTATATCGAGAAAAACTGCTGCTGAGTATTGTTTATTTGAAAAGCCTTCTTCTATGAATTCAGTTACCCTGAGCAGTTGGTGGGTGGTAGAGAGGGCATGGCGGAAACCAAACTGTTCTGGGATAAGAATATTATTATTATTAAGATGTTCATTTAATCTGGCTAAAATAATGTGTTCGGCGACTTTACTAATTGTGGGGAGAAGCGAAATGGGGCGATAGCTAGTCGGATCAGTTGGGTCCTTACCGGGTTTAATTATTGGAATTACTGCAGCAGTTTTCCAGGAGCTTGGGAAATATCCTAACTTGAGCATATTGTTAATAATAATGGCTAAAAAGTAGATGTAGTTATTAGGTAAATTTTTGATCATCTGGTTGCTGATATTATCGATTCCAGATGCTTTTTTGATATTTAAAGTTTTAATATAGTCATTAAGTTCATTAAAATTTGTGGGTGAGAAGTCATTAAAATTGGGGGGGAGGGAGTCTTGAAAGCTTTTGATTGTATTATTTACAAGGTGCTCTGTTGTGAGATCATGGGTGTCATTAGGTTTAAATTGGTTCTCAAGGCTTTCCGCCAAGCAGTTTGCTTTATCATTATCATTAATTGCAATACTAGATTGGCCATTTAAGGGCGGAATCTTGTGTTGTTTATTTTTGTGCGATTTAACTAATTTCCAAATGGACCCGTCTTCTGCGTTGGTATTTACGATTTTGTTGACGAATTCATTGTTATCAAGTTGAGTGCCTAATTTAGTTATTTCCTTATTTAATCTATTCATGAGTCTCTTGAAAACTGGGTCCCTAGTATTCTGAAAAATCTTCCTGGCAATATTCCTATCTCTGATGAGGACTCTAATTTTGGGGTCTAAATGTTTTTGGCTGGTCATACTGGGAGCTGATGCATCCATTTTGGCTTTGAGCATTTGGTTTTCTAGGAGCTTGACGGCAGCTTCTAATTCGCTAGTAGAGGAGATTTCTGGGTTAAGCGGGGTATCTGATTGGCTGAGAAGGTAGTTGAAATTTTTCCAGTTAGTCTTATAAATAGAGGAGTTTATTGGGAGCGAGTATTTAAAGTAAAAATTTAGAAGGATGGGGTTGTGATCTGAGTTAAGCTCAGGGATAGATTTAATGTCGTAGGGGTAATGAAAGTTATTAACTATTGTAAGATCAAGGGTATTAGCGGAGTGGGAACCAAATCTAGTGGGGGAGTTAGGTGCTAGAATTTCAAGACCGGCCTGTTGGGCGAAGTGGTATAAGGAGTTGCCTCTTGGACTTTTACATTTACAACCCCAACTAACGTGGTGAGCGTTGAAGTCTCCACAAAAAATTTGAATAGGGCCTAATTGCATTAAATTTTCGAGATCAAAGACAAAATTGGAAGTATCACTAGTTGGGGGGATATAAGCAGAAGTTAAGAGAAAGGGTTCCATATTTTTAATATTAATTTTAACCACGCTAGCTTCTACATGTTGTAGGACGGGCGGGGGGACCTCACTATGAGGTATGCCGTTTTTAATTAAAATAGCGGTTCCACCTCCATTTTTATTAAAGCGGTAGCTGTAATACGAAAAGTAATTAGCCAGGAAGATTTTCCTTTGTGGTCTAAGGTGGGTTTCTTGCAATAAAATTATATCGGGATTATACTTATTTACAAAATTACGAAAATCAAACATTTTATTTTTAATGCCATTTGCGTTCCAGTAAATAATACGGAGGCTTTGGCGATTGAAAATTACGTTTTATCGAAGAGTTCCTGATCAGAAAATGCATTGAGGAATATTTTCATTTTGTCTAATCGATTGGTTGCGTGTTTTAATTTACCTAATTCTGCTATAAGATTGGGAAATTCCCTGACGAGCTCATTGAAAGCCCGCATAGCGTCAACTACGCTTGCGATGTCAGTTTGGTTTATCGGATCTACCTGGCTGTAAACATGGCCTTCATGTGGCGCCATTTTCTGGGTTCGGCTCTTACTAAAATGGCTCGCGTAAGACATGTTTTCCTGAACAACTGATTGATTTTTTCGGAAGTAGTTATTCCTATTTTGCGTGGCCGATGGTAACTTGGGAAATTTACTGCACCCTCTATAAGAGGCGATGTGACCATATTCCCCGCAATTTATACATCTTGGGTTGGGAATAATTTCCTTCTGGCTACATGCATTGGTCTCGTGGTTTGCTCCGCATTTAAGGCAGCGAGGTTTGTATCCACAATTGTTTGCTGTGTGGTGGAAATTATTGCACTTAAAGCATTGTGTTACCATGGGACGTCCTTTGAAGTGTTCGATTGTAACAGAGAGATAGCAAAGATATTTGATGTTGAATATTTCCTCGGCTGCTTTATTTTTTGGTAATTCTACTAGGTAGAAAGGTAAAGGCTCCTTAGTACGGAATTTTGTCATTTGGGAGAGTTTATTTACTGGAATGTTTTTATCCATTAAGCAATTTTTAAGTTCATCAAGGTTGAAACGGTGGGGAAGGCCCTTAATTACCACTTTAAGTGGTCGCTTGTCTTTCGGTGTGATAACGTAATATTCATATTCTTTTTCGTTACAAAGTTCTTGGATTTTACGATGTTGATCTATAGATTGGGGGAAAATTTTAATGTAGTTATTACTAAATTTGTTGGTGGTTTCGCCACAGGTTTGATTAATTTCCTTAAGTATTTCATTTAAGTTATCAACCATTTGCAACATAATAGGAGGTATTTTAGTCTCTGGAGTTTTATCAGTATCTACACTGGGTTCTTCAATTGTTAACCCGGTAAAACGATTTTGAATTGGGGTGTAGTTTGCAACTGGTTTGTTTGAGTTTTTATTTGCGATTTTCCTCTTAGAGGGGGAAGGAAGTTGAAAATTATTGCTCGCCTGAGGGGGGGACTTTTTAGTTCTACAATTTGGGTCCTGACAATCGCCAAGTGAAATCAACTCACCCCTGGCTGCGTCTGCCTCCCGAGAGTTGTCCTTCCAGGATGTATCAAGTTGTGCTGTGAGTTCATGGTCCATCCCAAATACATGTCTGGCATCCAGGTAACCTTTTTTGTGGAATTCACATTGGAAGGTAAGGGACTTGATGCATTCTTGAAGATGAATGACTCTGGCGCAGTGCTGGCAGGATTGGTTGACATCTTGGCTCATGGGGACGTTAGATTCATCCATCATCATGTTTTCATTATTGTGCCCAGCACATAATTTCTTATTCGACTCCATCATTGACCCTTCCGGAACTAATCCTAATAAGGACGAGTCGGATCTAGGAGGTTCATCTACTGCTAATTGCGACAGGGTAGTGATTGAAGAAACAGAGCTGGAACGCACACGACCTTCCAGTTCAAAGCCCAATCACCGAAAATAATTGAACCAGCGAAAAAACTAACTAACTCGCTCCGGCTATTCGTCCTTATATAGCACGAAAAGCGCGTGCACCTGAATCTCGTGGAAATTCTCAAAACAACGCGAACAATCTAGCGGCTACTAGACTATTCCTTTCGCCAAACCAATCAAGCTGGCGCGAGGCTCCTCGCCAAACGTGGCCAACTTTGGCGAGTTTTCGTGCCGCACGCCCGCTTGTAACAATATCATTTTAAAACAATAACTGGGAGAGAAATGATGAGAACTTAAAATGCGACCAAGATTCAAATAAAAGGAGAAACATTTACGGACTTTAAAAATGCAAAGATTTGGACATGAGGTATCTTACCAAGCAAGGAATATAATGGAGTGCAAGGTTTCTGAAAGAAGTGTAGCGTCTGGGAATCCAGGTAGCACAGCCAGTTGCCCAATATTGTATAATATTGTAAGATATTATATGATATCGAACAATATTCCACAATATAAAACAATATTGCGAATATTGATCAATTTCATACAATATTGTACAATATTTGTGTGCTACTAGGGAACTAAAGTTTGGGCATTCTGACAAAATAAGCTGTACAGACACTTGACGATGACACTGTGAACACAGTGGGGATTGTTCACCTAGCAACAAATGAATAAGGTTGTATCTAGAGTGTCCGATGTGCTAACGAGTTAAAACAGTATCTGCTTTTCTGTTCGTTAATGAGGGCCAAGGTTGCACATGGGTTTTGATAATATGGAGTTTGTATATATTCATGGGAGATGTGAATTAATTCGAAAACATATTTACAAAGGAGATTACTTCATATGAATATACATATTTATTAACTTGCATTGTATTATTCTATAATCCTGGCATTGTTGCTTTTTTCGATGGCTTTGTGTCACACATTTCTGAAGCAACATCCTCTTTCATTTCGCAGGTACATGGGAGAGTTGAAGAGGTTCAAAAGGATGTTCATGAAGGAGATCGCCTGCGTCCGTTGCAGAGTGGCCATTCGCACCACGGTCCTCATCAAAGCTGCCGACAGGTCTTGTCCGAGCGATAAGTGGACCAAAGAGTATGATGGCTATCTAATGGCCCCTGGTATGACGGCCTATAAAGGCGAATACGTGTGCATGGACAAAGACATGAAGCAGCCAGATGGGGAGGTGAAATTCGGCAAAAAAGATGTGCCGAATCCCCCAGAGATTCAAGAAGTCGCTATCGAGTGCGGATCCTTACCATGCAAGCCTTACGAGGCCAACAAGCCCATACCTTGTGTTGTTTGTAGCATTTAAAGATCCACCAAAATGCCGTAATTTATATGTAGAATAATCTCATTAGTTTATGAATATTCGTTTTTGTATTTATTTAATTGTGCTTTAAACGTATGAAGCAATACAAATAATTGTGTTGTCAATGAAATTATTCATTATTGCTTTTCGATACAAAGATATATTTTTACGAATATTAATGTGTTTTTCTTTATCGTTATTTATAGTATTTTATACGTCTGGAATAAAAGCCAACATCTTCTGTATGTGTGGAAAACTTTTCAAACTAACAATTCTCGGAACTAAAAGTGATTCCCAGCAATTCGTCACCTCGAATATTCTTAAAATTATTTTGGACATAAAATTTTTATGTATAAATTTAATTTATTTATGTGGGAGTCTAACCAAATCTTCCAAAATTAGATTCTTCAGATAGCGGGGTTTTAGTGGCGTGATTTTTTTAATATTTATGGATTAGTTTCTTAACCAATATTAAATTAATGCAAAAGAAGGATAAAGGAATTTCTTTAAAAAAATAAAAGAATTTATTTAGATTTAAAAGGAAATATTTAAAGGGAAATATTAATAGAATTAAAACATGGGGATATTAAATAGACAGAAAGATAGTTTATTTCCTCTAGGAGGACGTTAGAAGTAGGAAAACATATAACCGCTTCGTTTTGTGAGCGGGAATCGCTGACACGTGGACACGTCCGTACCGAACCGTTGTTGAGTAGCCCATGCCTCAATATTAATTTGGATAGTTTTTCAACAGCTCGATAGATGGCGTTGTTCTGGAATGTTGTATTAATTAAAAGTATCGTCCTCTGAGAAATGATCTAACCTTTTCCACTTCTCATTTTGAGTTATGTCTACAGTCAGATGTTAATAAAACAAAAAATGAGGGCAGATGATGGTTAAATAAAATAGCTCCATGGGATATCCTACATTTATATGTCATTAAATTCTACAAAATTAAAAGTTTAAAAAATATGTTTATGAATTGGTAAACAGTATTCGTTATAAATATACATGAAATTCTGATATTACTGTATTTTTTCATTTATTGTTTACTTGGGGGCCTAAAAAGTGCTAATGCATTTCCTCCCGGATCGCTTCGCTCGTTAAAAAACTATTAAACCATTTTAATCTAACATACCATATTCAGTTTCAATTTATTCCAAAATATGAAAAAAAAAACAATGAAAGAAATAAAAAAAATTAAGCAAAAAGTACATTTGCAAAAATTTCCTGCATCAACGTTCTTTACAAACACAAGTAATCTTTGGTTGGTATAATCATAGTATACTGTACCCCTTGATTTGGCGACTTTATACCGAGAAGCCTTAACGTCATTTCTGCCACGGACGCTCGTTGGCTGGTTGTCTAAGCTATGGTTCCTGTTAAATTCGTTAATTCGTCGTTTTTGCATTGGCGAATTTTTTTTAAATGGCGCCAAAGGGGTACCGTAAAATAGGATTTAATCCTTTCGTTTAAACACCTGTATACATCCACCAAAGAAGCAAACTTTTTTTAAATTGTGCTTTTCTCACAATTTTTCGAATTTGAAAGCTACACTACAGAAACAGAATAAGCATTTGATATTTACGAAAAAATGAAGGTACTTTTCCTTTTTTCGTGTACAAGCGAAAAATCTCCAAAGTAATTGGCGGAATTCGACATTATTTGGCGATTTTTCGCTTGCGTCCGACAAACGGAAAATTACTGAAATAAATTGTGCGAAACAACTATATTCAAATTCAGTCAATTCAAGAATTAAGATAAAGCAATGAAAGATACAAAAAATGTAAGGCAAAAAATTCACTCGGGTGTAATTCTAGTATACGGTACCCCCTTATTTGGCGAGTTTATGCCGAGAAGACGTGAAGTCATTTCTGCCACGGACGCTCGTTGGCTGGTTGCCATAACTATGGTTCCTGTTGAGTTGGCGACTTATTTGGCAACATTCGTAAAAGCTTCGTTTTTGCAATGGTGACATTTTTCAGCATGGCGCTAAATGGGTACCCTATACTAGGATTTAAATTACACTCGAAACTTGAACCTTAGAATGTTGGCAAAAAGAACAGTCCTTACAGAGTTTCACAACTATGCCCTGTAGTTGGCATAGTTGTGTATGTGGAAACTTCGCTGAGTACACATAAATTTTTAGCCCTATTTCGTTCATTACGGCTGGATCTTCTTATGAACGGTTCTTGAGCATTTTCATTCGATCTGTCTTCTCTTTTTCGATGATTTCGTTTTCAAATCGACACGCCATGGCTTAAGCCCTTCGTAAAAAATTTTGCCCATTTTTTTATCGTTAAATTTTTGTTTAAAAGTTTTTCGAATCGATGCAAGAATAGCGTTCGCTTGAAATATTATCAAATAGCGCATTGCCAAATGGTGATTATTAAATTCGGCCTGATTTTGCGTACACGTAAGCGTTTTATAAATATAGATTTGAGATTTACATCATCACATTATGCACGCTGATGCAAAGTAACTTCTTTGTAAAATTAATGAATTCCTGTCTCCTCAAACTATCTCCCAGAATTTAATCCTGAAGATGATGAGCAGTATTATGAGAACCTGCTCATCAGTCCACTAAAGTAAAACCCTTTTGTTCTTTTTCTTCCATAATAACTTAATAATTCTGTTTGGATAACATTTTCTTATACAATAATTATTATCGTATTGATACATATTAATACAATATTACTAATTATACTAATAATTACAAAATACAACAAAGATTAAAATGAAATATGCTATGCATATTTCAATGTATCATGTCGGAACACTATTTCTTGAACGGCCAAGCACCACGTGCTCGTGCGAGTTAAATAATATTTTTTTATTCATTTTAATCGTTTCATCGAATGAGTCACTTTAGTATAGCAAACTTTCCAAAAAAAACATTGTCTCGCATTTATTGTTTAAAAAAATAACACACTTCCTATTTATTTCATTTCATATAATCATGTGTTCAAAATGACATTTTTCTAGGTTTTATTGGCTATAGTCATTAACTTTTTTTTAAATCAGAGTTTTTGTAAAATTAATTTGTAATTGCATCACGTTTTAAAAAGCTGATCTTTGGAAATGCTCGTGCAGATAATAAAATTTTTAATTTTCGTCTAGAGATTTTTTTGTGGACGCCAAAAATCTTATTCTCAAAACAAAATCATGTTCTGACATGATAATAAATATAACATTAATGCTAATTATTACAATAATATCAATAATACTTATATCTATTAATACAAAATTTCTAATAATGCTAACACCTATTAATACAATGTTTCCAATTGTAGTAATAAATGCATAATGCAATAATTATTGTACTATCACCTATTATTGCAATATTTCTAATAGTCTAAAATATACAATATTTTTAATTGTACTAATAATTGCATAGTACAATAATTATAATACTGACACCTATTATCACAATAAATCTAATATTACTAAGGCTTATTAATATTGTTACCTTGTTACCTTTTCCAGCTTAGCGGGTTCGGATTGAATAGACTTTACTTGAGGACAGCACAAACAAATTTATTTACATCTATTTACAGGATGACTTGAGAAAGTGTTCCGTGTGCTCAGATAAACACAATCCATCAGTCAATAGTCACTTACAGCGTAAATGCAAGTCTTACGCACAATAAAAACAGACAGAAAAACAGCTATCGTAAAGCACAGCAAACAGTAAATCACAGCGAGCTCAATATTACAACGTTAACAGCAAACGTAAACACAGCTCACTAATAACAAGCGAGAAAATTTATCCGCTCGTACGACGAGTCACCACTCTTCCGCGAGGACCTGCCAAATTGGGGCAACCCGTCCCTTATATAGCCGAGTGAGCAATCGCGCAGAAGCAAAACGTTAACTCAGGAAGTCATTGGAAAACACCGTCAACGGTTCAGGGGACACCAGAATATTATCCTCGCCAAATCAACTCGGCTCGTGTGAAGCTCCTCGTCAACGATTGCCAACGCTTTCTCCCTCAGCCCGCTATAGAGGCGCTCAACCGCTTGTAACAATATATTTCTAATTGTACTAGCAACTACATAATACAATAAATATAGTGCTAATACATATTAGCACAATATTTTTAATTGTACTAGTAACTGGGTAATACAATAATTATCATAATAATAACTACGATCGTATTGCAATAAATCTAATGGTACTAATACATATTAATACAATAATTCTAATTGTACTAATAATGGCGTAATATAATTTTAATATATAGCACTATAATATTTCTAGTAGAAATAATATTCACTAATATAATAATTCTGTTGCCTGTTCAATACAGCAGTTTTTTAGTTTCAATATATTCCACTCCAATAGATCCCGTCGTATCAATATATATCAAAATAATAATTATCAATAGCCTGTTTTAAATCATAACTTTTTATAATACATTTCTTTTTATTTTAATAATAATTTAACAATTCTGTTTGTATAACGATTATTTATAAAATAATGTTCATAGCACTGATACCTTAATATAATATTAAGGTATATATCTTATATTCGATTAACTTAATGCAATATTTCTAATTATACTCAGAATTGTATAATACAATAATACTAATACCCATTATTAAAATAATACCAATAGAACTAATAACTTTTAATACATTTCTAATAATGCTGACACCTATTAATACAACATTTATAAATGTATCAATAAATGCATAATACAATAATTATAGTTCTAATGCCTATTATTAGAATAATTCCAATAGTACTAATACATAATAATACGATGTTTGTAGTATTGCTTATAATTTCATAATACAATAATTATAGTACTATTAATGATTATTATAATAAATCCAGC
>JAOUZG010028872.1:2467824-2482959 GCA_026289955.1 Argiope argentata | reverse complement strand
AATAATTCTTATAATACTAATACATATTAATACAATATTTGTACTAACAACTGCATACTACAATAATTATAGAACTAATACCTATCATGGCAATAAATTTGATATTACTAGTGCATATTATTACAATAATTCTTATTGTGCTAATAATTGCACTGTATAATTTTGATATATGACAATACAATATTTCTGGTAGAAATGATACTCATTATTGTATTAATTCTAATGATACTATTGCCTGCTTAATACAGCAAATTTTAGTTTCAATATGTTCCAATTCAATAATTACCAGCGTATCAATATGTGATAACATAATAATTATCATATTGCCTGTTATTAATCCATGTATTTTATAATATTGTGTTATGACAATGAAATATAGTAATATAATATTTACGTTCAATGTAATAATATTTACTATCGAATGGAGTTTTTTAAATCATGAAATAAGCTTTAAAGCTCAATTATGCACTTAAGAACAGGTCGATTTTGTAACAGAATATGCATTCGAAAATGAAAATGGAAAAGGGCATTGTAGAGGGATTTTATTTCTAATGTATAAAAAAAGGAAAAGATACATCAAATAAACTGTGCTGCAAGGATTTATCTTAGTACAAAATTATAGTTGCTCAAGAACGCAGTCGCCTAGCAACAGATGAAAGCATATCACTTCAAACGGCGGGTCCTTTGAACATTTACTATAAGTACTCCAGTTATTGATTGTCGTTAACGCATCTGTTATACTCTGAGTGATTGGAAATGGTTTCAACGACTATTTTATCCTCTATAATTTTGTGTTCCTGATATTATATTTTATTGTAAAAATAATGTATCTGTGAACCTTTATGAAAGTAAAAATATTCTGTGTAATAATTTGAAGAGTAATAATATAACAAGGAAATATAATAAATACATTTTGAAAGGTGAAAACATTAACTAATATTTTTTTTAAATTGCAACTTGCATAAAAGTAAAATTAGATGTTTGTGCTGAAAAAAATGGTGGAAATTCGTTAGCTTTCGTTTCGTTTTGTTTTTGTAATTATTAATATACAAGAAGCTTAAGTTGGTTATTTCCAAGACTCGAGTGCTTAGTTTGTTTTGATGATAGACAAGAAATTGTATTTTCTCGTAGATTATATTCTTTAATTAACTATTTCTCAGATACAATTAGCTATGCTGATCGTTCATCAAACATGTATTTATTATTTCTTTAGTATCCCTTAATTATTCCTTTAACTGATACTATTATTTATCTATACACATAATTTTTCTTCATATTTATATCTATTTTTCATATGTATACTCTCATTTCTCTTCATTTTTCCAATAAAATCAATTATTTTAATTTCTCTTCTTCATACTTATATCCATTCTTCATCAGTATTCTGTAAATTTATCTCTTTAACATAAATATTTCGTATTCTTCTTGTTTATATTTGTATTTATTCTTCCTCTGTATTCTCTAATATTCATTTAGTTGCCAAAATTAACTATCTACATTATTTTCCTTTTTACTTAATTGAACTTCTCTAAAATTCATTTCTTTGTAGCAATCAACTGTCTGTATTGATTGTCTTCATACTTTTATCTATTCTTCCTTGGTATATTTTCTAATATTCTTTTCTTTACTACAACCAGATATTTTTATTCTTCTTCTTCATATTTGTATTTATTCTTCGTTTGTATTCTTTAATATTCCTTTCTTTGACAAAATTAACTATCTACATTATTATTATTCTTGCTTCCTTGACATTCTCTAGTATTTATTTCTTTCACACAATCAGATATTTTTGTTTTTGTTCTTGATATTTGTATTCATTATTCCTTTGTATTCTTTAATATTCATTTCGTTGTCAAAATCCAGAGGGAGGTGGTCTCTCCAAAACTCCAGCTTTATGTGGAATTAGCGTATAATAGTTACGAAGTATTAACCATTAATGTGAATTCATTATTTTTACTGAATCTATTACATCATTCTTAGTGAATTTCTTGGCGTTTAATCCTTGTCATGGTTAATAGTAGTGGAAAACAAATTTTAGTTTTAGACACGTTTTTCTTATTCGATTGTAACAAATACAGGGTACAAAACTTCTCTTATAGTCACACAATCCTATTCCTAACTTGATATATTTAATTCACTGTGTTTTTGAGTTATCATGTTTGCATATTCCTAAAAATACAGACCGACATATAGTTCTCACAGTTGAATTTTTAAAAAAATTAACAGGCGTCCATTCTAATGTTATTAAATTTTATAACCGAATTTCATCTATCTAGCTCTCTTTGTATTGCAATTATCAAATCAACTTATATTTGAACAGCATAACAGATGTGATTTTAGTGAGAAATTTATTTAAAAAATCTGCAAATTTCTTTTAAAATCCTTGTACCAAATTTCATCGCTTTTGAATTATATTTGTGAGATAGAAAGAAACAGATATTTTCAAAAGTGGGTTTTAAAATTCAGGAAGATCCAAAACGTGTGTCTCGAGTTCGAATTCTTTTTTATTATTACGATACTTTCTCTGTATTATGCTTATGAGAAAGTAAAAGATGATATAATCGAAAGGATATGCTTGTAAATTCTTGGATGAATTAAAAGAAATATCCATCACTAATATTTTAAGAAAAAAAATGTTAATTAATTTCTGATTAATTAAAATTCTAATCAAAAATTCCAAAACACACACACACACACAATCGAAGGTTAAATTCTAGTATACGGTACACCTTTGGCGCCATTTTGAAAAATGTCGCCAAACATCTGAACAAATCAACAAGAACCATAGCTTAGGCAACCAGCCAACAAGCGTCCGTGGCAGAAATGACGTCACGGCTTCTCGGTATAAAGTCGTCAAATCAAGGGGTACTGTATACTAGGATTACATCCAATCGCAAAACAGATATAAAGACATATTATCTTTAAATTAACAACATCAATATTACATCTTTAAATTTACAACATCAATATTACATCTTTAAATTAACAACATCATTATTAAAAATTTTCTGGGTTTTGCAGTGGCTTAAAAATTAAATATTGGAAATTGATTTTTAATGTTTAATCTCAGCTATTTTTAAATTCTAGTATTGACAAATTTAAATACATAAAAACTAAACATATTTCTGATCTTGATTTTCCTTCCTTAATTTGAAATTGTTTAAATACACGCGAAATAAAGACCGATATCTTGAAGAAATCTAATTAAATAAAAATATAAGAGCAGAAATTGGAAGCATTATATAAAAATGATCAATTTCAAAAAATTTCAGACACTGTGTGTACTTCAGTTTTTTTCAATGCATTTAATTATTTTTATTTATTTCTTTAAATGTAATTATATAAATCATGTTACATATTAATAAATGTTGCATTGCGCAATATAAATAAAATAATTTTCAACGGTCGCTTTCATCCATATACAATATATTTGTTCAGTAAATATAATCTAAATCTGTTAACAGACATTTAGCAGACGATTACTTTTCAAGCATTTTATAATTGTTACTATTTTAATTTCAATTAAAATATAATTAAAAAGTAAAAGCAAACGATTTTTTCTTTGATAAACATATTTTTATTAATTTTATTTCGTTTAATTTTTGTATAATATTAGATGAACAGTTTTAAACCTTTTGGAATCTGGCAGTAATTTGAAAAATATGCTGTTAATTTGAAAGATGTAACCCGATGGAATTCTAAAAGGCTTGGAGTATTATTTTAGTTTTAAGAATTGCAAGTTATAGTTTGAAGCTTAAGAAAGCGGACAGTTTTCTAGAAAGCATGCAAAAATTTCATTGTTTTATTGTTAACTATATAACTTAGATTATAAATAATTTAATTTTCCGTTCATGTAGCCAAAGATATTTTCTCATTGGTTTTAATTATAATTAGGAACTGTTTCAAGTTTTTTAAATTGAAATTATTGTGAATAAATATAGAGTGTAATTAGATTTGGATTTAAAAATATATTTTCGGAATAATATAATAAATTGTTATTCATCAAGGAAAATTTTGATTAAATAACAATTCAAAACTTGTGTAAATATGCAAAAATAGTTTCAAATAACTAACAAATTTTTGATCTCAGCAAAATTAAATCAACAGAAATATTTTTTGGAATTTTTTTTTTGAAATTGTTCTGCTTTAATACATGAGAAATGTATTCGTATTATATCAATTTTAAGTGGTCAGTTATGTTGCAAGTAAATTGTCAGCAATATTTTTTACAAGGCTCTGATAAGAACATTTTTATTTCTATATTGCTATATTATTATCCATTAGCCATCTTTGAATTTGCTCCCTTGCGGTATGTAATAATCACATATTTTCAATTAAATGATTTTTGTAATTTGATTTGAATAACTTGCGTCTTCTTTTAACAAGATATTTTTGAACTTACTTTTTTTAATCCAAAATTCATATTCATTTTGATGTAAAATTCATATTTCTTTAACAACATTCCGTATTTCTGATAATTTTTTAATGAATTTCTCATGTTTTCTATCAAATCCTCTAACATTCGTTAAAAATACATATACTTTGAAATTTTTAGTCTTTTTAAAAATATAATCTTATGTCTAATCTAAAAAAAATGTGAAATTTTGAGAATTTCTTGTAGTTAATAGTATTTTAAATAGGCTTTCAAAACTCTTAATAATTCTTCTTAAAATCAAGTAACTCTTTTGGCTTGCTTCTAGAAAATTTACTTTAGTATTGATGATTTGTGTTAAAGACAGAAATTTAATTTCACTTTTTTGCTAGCTTTCTTATTCTTTTATAATTATATGTAATTAGGAATGTATTATATATTTATTAATATGTAATTAGGAACATAAAGCGAAAAAGATATCTGCAATTTTAATGTAGATTTTTACTATTGCTTTTGGTGCTCTAGAATGTTAATGGTTTTGTATTCTTATTTGTTATATGTTTAATATTAGCTCCGAATTCATATCTATCTTTATTTTTTTGTTGAACAGTTTACTTAAACTATTTAAAAATAATTAAGTATGAAAAACAATATACACGGCCAAAAATTGCTATAATAGAAACGATATATATTTTTTAAATTTTGAGATGATATGAAAGTTATATCTGAATTGTAATCGTTTAGAAAAATTTTGCGGAAAAACTGTAAAATAACTTTTAATTTTAAACTAAAAATCTCATAAAAAGTTTCAAAAATCATTTGAGACGCTTATCGACACTCTCTTAAGTACATAAATGCTAATTTTGATAGCTAAGCTGGATTTGGTCTAGATAGAACTGCCAAATTAGTAGAGCGCCAACACACGGACTCATACACAAACGCACATTTGACTTTATTATAGGTAAACATGAAGATATTTTCGTTTAAATGTTAAAAAAAAATCGCTGACGATTTTGGTAAAATTGTAGCATTTTTATTTATATTAATACTTTTGATTGAGGTTTGAATAATATTTTCAGGAAGTCGATTAAAATGCAATACGAATAAAAAATCGATAGAATTAAGAATTGACAGAAAATGAAATCCTGTTTTATTAATTACTCTACATTTCCACCTAAGTAAAAGAATATATGAATAATTAAAAAAAGAAAGAACTAATCTGCTCCAGTGTTATAATCCTTATTATCAGAGATTTAACTGCTTGTAAATATCATTAAAATATATTTTTTGGCAAACGATTTATAATCTATTTTTTTACCTGTTCAACTTTCAATTAAGCGACAGAAAAACAACATTCAGTAATTTTTGAATGGCAACGTCAATTGAATGTTAAAAATAGAATACAATATTTGGTTTTTTAAAGTAAATGTTAACATTTATTGATTTTTGTTAAAAAAATATTTTAATTTTCATGAAAATATTGAAATATATTTATGAGTTTAAATTGATAGTTCCGCATGCATTTATATAGTGTAAAGGTCAATTTATTGCTTTTCATGAGCTTTTAGAATTGAAAAATCTTAAGCAATTTTCTAGGTAGTTTTGACGTACTGGAAAAAGAAAATAGAAATATTCAATCAGATTATATTTTTTCAAGTAATCGTTGGTATAGTATAAAATAATAGTTTTCAAAATTTCCTAAAATTTTCAAATATTTTTATTTAAAATAGCAATATATTGGAGTTATTTTACTAAACATGACTAATATGATCGGGCTTACAGAAAAAAAATTTAATTTCCCAATTATTTTTCAATTTATTTATTAACACAATCAACATATAGTTCTTTACAATATTTATAGATTTTTCTAAACTAAAGTATATATAAGGTATGTATTAGTTGGCCTCATTTATTGGTCACGGTCTATAATTCATCATCGATATTATCAAGAAATTATAAAGTGTGCATTTTCAAATTTGTCTTGTGGAATTTTATTCGTTTCAAATTCGCAGACGATTTTGATAGAATTGTAGCTTTTCTTTACATGCACATATATTTAATTTCTTTTACAAGACATGAAAAAGAAAGCATTTTTTAAATATCAGTGATTTAAAAAGATCCTTATTTCAATATAAAAAGTCCTTATTTCAATATAAAAGAATTTTTATGCATTTTAGCATTACATTAAATAAGTAAAAGGCTTAAATTTTTAATAAATATAATCGAAATTGTTTAGTTTTTATTGCAAGCGATTTGAATTTTTAATAAATATCAATTTTTTTTGCAAACGATTTCTAGTTTATTTTTTTAATCTTAGCTTTCAAATATGTCACAGAAAAAAACATTGAATAGTTATTGAACGGCAACGTCAGTTGAATATTAAAAATGGAATACAATAATTGCTTTGCTTTTGTATTAAGATTGATTGATGTCTTTAAAAACACCTACGTTACTTTAATAATGATGCAAATATTAAAATTTTTAATGATTTTAAATCGATATCTATTAACAACTTTATGTAGTATGAAGATGAATTTATTACCTTTTGTTTACATTTCCTTTACTTTTGCTTTCCTTTACTTTTTAATTACTTTACTGAATACGAATTATATGATCGGAAATATAAAATAAAAATTCAAATTTCTTAATATTTTTAGTACCCATTTATCAATTCAATCAATATATAAATATTAACGATAGGACATTTTTCCAATTCTAAGTCAGCCATCAGGTCACAATTAGCAGACATTGTCTATAATTCATAAAGAATATTATTGAACGGTTATGAAGCACAAATTTTCAATTTTATGTATCAAGATTTTAAGTATTTGATTTCATAATAATTTATACCAGCTTTTTCATGTGCCCAGGTTGGTTTAAAAACAAAAAGCAAAAAATCCATCAGGTGAATGTTTTTTAAAAGTTCTCTTCATTTTGCTTACGGATAACATAAGTAAACTATACACACTGCCAATTCAGCGTCGAGCCATAAACGAAGATTATTATCAAGACGTACATACCGAATTATTCGGAAAAACATCTTGATTTTACTTTAAGAGCAGGTGTTACGTCTCCCACTAGTTTTGCGATAATGTTTGCAGGAAAAAATTGACTTACTCCAAAATCAGCAAAGTAATTTTTGGCTTGTCAACATATTGGCATAATATAGACTGAAAAATCAACGATGGATTTGTAAACTAACCGAAAATTTACAGAGAGCTCTTAACACAAGCACCTATAAGTTCACGTTTCTAAAAGCAACTATTAATTAATTTTATAACTTAAGTTTCAAATTCTAAATTTTTGAAGAAGAATTAAGGTATGTAACAATTTAATTTATAGAATTTAGGCTTATAATAATTATGATTCAATATTCCATTAAACCATTATATGATTATATATTTCAAGAAAGTATTAATGATGTATTTTACTTTAGGAAGTTTTAAAAATCCAATAACTTTTAATACAATATAGTAGTACCCAATAATCACAATAATTTTTAGTATATCGTAAATTAAAAATTTTGTATTCTGTATAGAAATCTGATTTAATTATTGAATTAAGTTCTATAATAATAATAATAATGAAAAAATATTTAGTTAAGGCCTGGTGTAGATATTAATTGACATAATTACATATTTGGCAATTTTCCGTTAGCCGGGCTCAAACGAAAAATCGCTGAAGAAATTTGGAGGAATTCTACATTATTTGTCAATTTTTCGCTTTAAAATCTCTGTAAAAAATTTATAGGAGTTCTATATTATTTGGTTATTTTTTGCCTGCGTCTAACTAACGGAAAAGTAATATATATTTTATATTAGATAGCATTGAAATTGTAATAATTTCCGATATACTAAAAATTTATTAAATTAAAAAACTGTATTTTGCGAAACATTATAATTTAATAATTCAAACTAAGGTTTGTAATAATAATGGTAAAATAGTCAAATAAGCCATGGTAAAGTTATGTGTTTCCAGAAATTTTAAATTAAAATTTGTATTTCCGGTAACATTAAGTTTATAATAGTTCCTGATAGAGTACTCATGAATTGAAAGTTCCGAATTAAAATTTTATATGTTTGTGGACTTGAAATCTTAAATACATCAGTATAATCATGTGGAACAAAAGTATCTTATATATGACAGGCAATATCTTATATATTATTATGCTTTCTCAAATATAAAAGAGTACATTATAATTGTATGGTAATATTAAAATCATCTTTAATTTCTTGGATATTGCTTTTGAAACTGTATTAATTAAAAATTTAACATTTGGAGGTAGAAAACAATGTATATTCTATGTGTATTTAAATGAATATAACTAAGCAAAAGGTAAAAATTATTTGTCAACCATTACGTAGAATGGGCAATTTCTGTTTACATAGAATTTTTTTAGCAATTACAGCAATTAAAAATAATTTTTTAAATGTATATAGAGCATTCTTTTATTATTCTATTAAAATAAAAATTGACTCCTTTGAAAAATAAAGAGATAAAAATAAAACTTTTTGAACAGAAAACTCTGACAGAAATACTTTTTGGAAATTGAAATCTTCACTACATTAAAATAAGACTAAAAATTCATATGAATGATTAGAATTGTTTAAGAAAGCGAACTGAATTATTTCTTGATTTTTAGATATGATTTTCACAATTTTTTCAAAGCGAATTGATTAAATAAATACATAAATAAAAAAATTAAAGCGGATATTGATTTGAAAAATTTTAAAGTTATTTCTTTATAAATATATAGTAAAGTTCCAGTAACTTCATTCATATAAAAAAGAACGGAAAATATTATTTTCCAAATTAGCACTGTTAAAATTTAAACCTCATCTAATTAAACGGTCATTCTGCTGTATAGCCTACTAGCTGATATATCAAACCTTTCCCAGGTATATCATCAAAATATTCAATGATATTTGAACATTTTGGTTTCATAGATTTTAAGCATGGAAATTCATTAAATTTTCCAGATCAAATTTTTTGAAAATCCCCAATTTTTTTATGTATGAGAAAGTAGAAAAATGGAATAACTTATACCATCTGTGACTTATAATTGATGATATATCTTATTTGGAATTTATCTAAGAAAATTAATTTAATTGCATTATATGTACTTTTCCAATGGAATATACTTTTAAATTTACCTAAAAGGATATGCTGAAGATTATACAAGAATGTATTAGAAAATTATTAAATTATTTCTTACTTTTAATTTAATAACGCTGTATCATCTTATAACGCTGTAACGCTCATCTTATTCTTGAGTAAATTCTTTGTTTAAATATTATTTTATTAAAAACTGTATTTAAAAAAATAACAAAAACACTATAAAATAAAAAAAAGCATAGATAAAAGTACGATAAAGTAATCGATAAATAACATTCAGATAAAATGGAAAGGTTAAAATAATCGAATCTTATCAAAGCTTGAAACATTTTACAGTGCTCTTCTTTAAAAGGATTTAGATTTAATTTTATTTTTCCGCTCTGTTTATTTAAAACCTTCATAATATTTCATATTTTTTGCTTTTCAGAATAATATTAATTTATCAAAACAAATGACAAAATTCAAACAGAATTTTCTTGGTAGTTTAAAAAATTTATTTATGATCTCAGATGTTTTGTCTTGAAAATCTAACCGTCTAATCTATTAGGTAATTTTAAAATAGGGTTCGATAGTGATTTGCCCATTATACAAAAATTGTACATTTCAATTTCAATGATTTCTGTATATATAAAACATGTTTTTACTCAGAAATATATATATGTTTTACTTACTGTTAATACTTAATAATATACCCTCAGAAGCTACTGCACCCCTCTTTCCGCGGTAAAAAGCGGACACGACATCATCATCATCACTTAATAATATTATAATGTTACCATTAAAACTAGATATATTGAAGACTAGCAGCTTTTTTACGACCAGTCGTTTCATTGGGATTAATGATGGCTAAAAATTATAATTAAATATTTTCTGTAACTTGGTTTTAAAGGCTTATTCGGCATAATATTTTTAAACTAAAAATTTTGATAAACATAAAATCACATTAGTCCTAAAGAATGATACCATTCTGTTAATTGTTCTATATATTTAATGTTCACATTTTTATAAAATCATAAATATCACAGGAAACCGAAGAAATGCTTAAAAGTGGGCATATTTTAAATAAAAATACTTCGCTATTTCTGGTATTTAATTGTAGCTCTCATTTTAAATAGTACAAAATATCAAAATAAAAAGCATGCTTATACTGAAACGTACTCAAATGGAAAAATAAGTCGAAAATTCAATATCCATAGCAACTGTAAAGAAAATCTATATGAACTATTAATAGCAACGATGCTAAAAGATTTCAATTTCCTTTGAATATTGATTCATATTGTTTTGAAATATATTATATACATTATAAAAATTAACTAAAGTGGTGAAAAAAATTATGAGGTAGAAAATTTGATATAATTTGGAAGATAATTGTCTGAATTTTAAGATACTGTGAAAATAAATTTCCCCCTGTAATATTTTCGGAAATTTAGTTTTTTTGTGTGTGAAATACCTTGTTAAAAATATACTCGAAATATTTTTTTAAAAATTATTAAATTTGGACATATAACTTGAATGCTAAAAAATTTCCATCGTTAAAAAATAATTCTTAATCTTTAAAATGATGTAAAAATCATATTATTGCCGTACTGTTTTCTAAAGCTATAAAGCAAAGAAACGACAAAATTTTTAATTGTAATCTGATAATGATTTGAAGAAAATCAGTCCGTGGTGAACTAATCAGAAAACCGATTCTCTTTGAAAACCTTCAGTCTTGTTAATCCTGTTTGGAGAAATAAAGAAGAAGTTGCCGTCTTAAGAGTCAACATTGTTTTCTGGTCACGGTTACTCTACAAATACGTTCATTATTTTTTTCAAGAATATATTGCTCAATTAAATCATACATTTATCGCTTGATGTTTTCAGGACAGCAAATTCAAAAATGGCGACCGTAGTGATGATGTACATTCTTCCTATGCTGTTGGGACAGACGTACGATTTGGGGAAAGAAAAGCCGGGACTGCACATTTTCCCCAAAAATGTGGAGGAAAATGCGGTGGTAATGTATCTCCACCTTTTTTTATTAATTAAAAGAAACTGC
Organism: Argiope argentata; assembly: GCA_026289955.1. Classification (NCBI taxonomy): domain Eukaryota; kingdom Metazoa; phylum Arthropoda; class Arachnida; order Araneae; family Araneidae; genus Argiope; species Argiope argentata. The sequence goes on along the minus strand of JAOUZG010028872.1, from coordinate 2,471,434 downwards.
CCCCCAATAGAAGACATTTTAATCATCTGTAAATTCTGCATCCTAAATGCAGAATGTATCACAATCAGCAATTCCTGATTCACTTAAGTGAATATTATATTTAAATTAAAAGCATGCTTTATATAATAATAAAAATAATTCGAAAAATACTTTAGCCATCCTACGCTACATAGTAATACTTCTCAAATGTAACACTTATTTCTTCTAAACTATGTAACTTTAGTAGCATATTGTGTAAGAACTAAAATTTAGATTTAAAATTAACTTTTTGATTTCATGCAGTAGCAGATGCTCATTAATAAAAAGTAACAGTTGTTTGTTAAGTATGTTTAATTGCAGATGTTTTTATTAACAGCATAGCAGATGTTTGTTAATTATGTTTAATTACAGATGTTTAATTATAAAAGCAGCAGATGTTCATTGATTATGTTTAATTACAAATAATTTTATTTAAAAAGTAGTAAAAGTTTATTAATCATGCGTAATTGCTTATGATTTTATTTAAAAAGTAGCAGATGTTTATTATTAACCATTTTGATGATAAAAGCTTTATGACGTCAGATCTTTTAACTCTTTCGCCACTAATCCGACCCAAACGGCAGTGGAATCATATACTTATGGGCGGTTTTCGTTTCGAGATGAGGAGTGCAGGATGTGAAAAAAGCTGTCATCAAGAATGTCGTCGTTTTACATTCTGTACCCATAATTTAAAACAGAAACTAGTAAACCAGTACCAAATTAACATTGCCGTTTGGCTCTAGTCAGTAGATCAATAGAATAACCATAATGAAACAACATTTAAGTAGGAAATTGAAAGTGTTGATTTGTAGAAAAAATATAATAATAGACTACTAACATTTAAATAATAACAATGTTATATGTAATACCTTTTATTTAATGGTGTACCACATTCTTAATTGATGAAATAATTACGCTTAACACAATTTTGTAATGTGTTTTTATCTAATGTTAAGAACAATCGTATATAATAATGAATTTAATGCTTCGTTATTTCAGATGATAATATTTCAACGTTAACAGTTTTGTAAAAATAAGTGTTCAGAAGACTTTTTCCAATAAAATATACTTCAAATGCATCATTTAACATACCAAACTATCATTATATATTTTCAATGTTTTATTTCTATCAATAAATAACATATTGAAATCTAAGTCCTTTAAATTATTTTTTATCGCTAATGTTACTAATAAATTAACAGTGAAAGAGCCGAGAATCGCCAAAAATAGCACCAAAACTATATTAGCTTTGCAACCCTGTGAGTGGGATTTTAACTTCCGAGAAGAAAACATCTGTTTTCGCTGCTTATACGAAAGCTTATAAGCTTATAAGAAGAAAATTTCATCGGAATCACCAATCCTTCTACGTTAAAGTTTTTTCAAAATTAAAAATATAGTTTAAGTGGTTATAAAATAAAAATCTTCAAAATACATTCATAAATGTTTTCTGTATACTAAAAAATTAATACATGCGAATTTGAGTGCGAATTTCAGAATCAATAATCATGAATATTTTATCTTTTAAAATATTTTAATTAATAATTAAAGAGCATAACCTTTAGGATGAGCACAGCACTTAAAATAATGAAAGGAGAAAAGAAGGTCGGCTGTCTTTTACAAATATTGAAAAATTTAGTATAACAACATCGCTTACGTCGTACAGCGTGAACTACTTCCAACTTTCTCCATTTAACGGGAAAAAACGAGAGCCTTGACGTCATTCCCACGCGCGTTGCTATCGCATTGGGCTAATCTATCCCAAATTTATGCTATTTAAATTTTTTTAAAGGAAGCGGATATCGACTTGTAAGACCAGGTGAGCATTTAATAATTTCATGAAGTTTTATTATTATGTACAAATAAACCTAAAATAATCATATATTGAATTTTCAAAAATATATATATATAATAATAACAATGAACTTGCCACGAAAGGGGGCTTATCTATTGGCAATTGCATCATTAATATACCACAAAGTGTTCTTAGTCTTAAATTATATCGCATTTTCCAATATATATTAAATATATTACAAGATATCAAAAGTTATTATTGTTGCCGATCAGTCATCAATTACTTTATTTCTTATCTGAGTACTCATTGTATACTATAATTTTGCATGCTTTCTAGAAAACTATCCGCTTTCTTAAGCTTCAAACTATAGGTTGCAGAGCGTCTTAAATTCTTAAAAACTATTATAATATTTCAGGCATTTTAGAATTCTATCGGCTCATTTATTCTTTCTACTTAACAGCATATATTCCGACATTGCCAGATTCCAAAAGATTTACAAATTGATCATCAGTTATTATACAGAAAGAAAAACGAAATAATATAATGTTAATAAAAATATATTTGTCATAGAAAAAATCGTTTGCTTTCAACTTTTAATAACATTTTAATTGAAATAAAAAAAATAGCAGTAGTTATAAAATGTTTGAAAAGGAATCGTCTGCTAATTGTCCATTAACAGATTTAGATTACTATTTACCGAAAAATAATACTCTTCATGTTGCGCATTGATGTTGCATTAACTTTTTTCTTCCTCAGACTCTGCAGCACTACTTCACTGATTCTCAGTACCGCATGGTGGAGAACGCGGAGGACGTGAAGGATTTCTTGTCCATTTCGGGGAAGCTCTCCCTGAAGATCAAGGCAGGGATGGTGGACGTCAGCGGAGAGGGCAGCTACGTGAAGGACAGCTCCTCCAAGACCAACGGCATCGAGATATTGGTCAAGGTGCACTTCGAGACGGTAGGACACTTTTCTCTCCTTACGTTTCCGTATATAAGTACCGAGTACCCATAGTTAAAAGACCTTATTTTAAATCAGCTTACAAGCGAAAATAATGAAATTAGTGAAACTGTGTAGAGGTCTACATTAAGGGATTAGAATTTGGAATCAGTTGGAAAAAAACTTTATAAATTTTGACACCAGATGGCGTTGCATAGAGAACATTCATAGAAACATGCAAATATGTTTGACATCACCCAGTAATTGTTACAAAACCAATAAACATCCGAAGAGATTCTGTCTTCTTGGAGTTTGTTGTCTCCCTGATCCATATATTATCTATCTATGGAAAAATTTGAAGTATCTTGTAAGTCATGACAATCTGAGAATTTTACCTGACACTAAAAATAGCATTTCAGCTTTTTATGGGACATTTTCATGTATACACATTTTAGGAAATTGTAGAATAAGCCATCTTGTATTCGACAGGATATATGAAGATGATTGACATTATTAGGAATACATTACTTTGGAATTTTATTCTATTTTGTTGTCTGATAGAGTAATAATAGTTCAAATTATACAAGGTGTGTACAGGGCTCAACTCAGCCAAATTAGGGCCCGGGACAGAAACTTATTTGGGGACCTTCTCAGTTTCACTATTTTGCATATTAGCTATTATATATCGCATTTTCGATACGTAAAAATGCAGGTTCTTTATTAGCCAAATTTGTCCACCGTATATACGAAAATTTAGCTGAATTCCGCCCTAGAAAGCCATGGATTTATGAAATATGGATTTGAAGGTGTTTATACGATAGATAATGAAGACGCTAACATAAAACTGACGGACTTTACACA
>JAOUZG010028872.1:2429460-2445266 GCA_026289955.1 Argiope argentata | reverse complement strand
CAAATTTCCCTTAGTAAAAAGCAGTGGAATTAGAATCGTACTTTTTTGAAAGAAAATTTAGTAAAAATATCAAAGTTATCCTTATTTTTTTCCGATGAATGTTGAAATGTCGGAAATGTGGGGCGATTTTCGACTTGGCAACAATTCCTCGTAGTATAGTATAAGATAAAATTAAAACTTAAGCTCCAAGCACCGTTACGAGTAAAAGGGAAAAAATTATCTTATTAATATGTTGCCATCAGATTGACAAAAACTCAAATTTAAAAAAATAAATTATTATTGCGCATTAAACATATAAAAGTGCAATTTTCATCACGTGTCTGCATGAAATGAATATATATATATATGAATATTGATATAGATGGCATATTGGCTATAGATGGTAGCACGTTACCACTTGAGAATTTAAGTATCTATTATGGCGAACTAATAAAGTTTGAGAATATCCTATCTGTAACTCCGAACTGCTCAACCGTAGCGCTTCAAAACCGGCGCCAATCGATTCCTCGTGGCCAAAAACCCCAGACCCCCAAGTTTACCGGAGTTTATTAATTAATTCTGGGGTGATTTTCGACTTGACAACCATTCCTCCTATTATAGTATGAGATACATGGGAGATATGACTTAAACTCGGATATTACCAGCACCGTAATTTTGGCAGATGCTAATGCATTTGCGAGATTCAAATTGAGGAGGTAACACATCAAACAGGAACATCAATTATGTCTCATTAATGCAGACAGGATTACTACCAAAACTATCTCAAAACTTAGAGACCAACACTTCTGTGGAATGACCATCAATAAAGACGGCACCAGTTATGTAGGAACTGTCCAGAGGAGGAACTTACCCCGATACGCATCTTTTCTTGCCCAGCCATCATATGAAGCTTGCAGGCCATTGATGAATTTCCCTTTTGGGGAGACCTCTACGATGACAAGATTTTGAACAATGCTAAGTCCGTGATTCTGAGACATAGAGTAATTTGACTTGACTTCAAATAGACACGACACTAACCAACCAATCATGGGAGATATGAAACAATTCGAAGGCAGGTTCATGGAGCAGATCGTTTCATATGCTCATGCATTAATTTGCACTGTATAATTTTCTGATTCCGGTGGGGGGGAGGGATTCCGATGACTTTGTGCCATACATTTCTGAAGCCACATCCTCTTTCATTTCGCAGATACATGGGGGAGTTGAAAAGGTTCAAAAGCATGTTCATGAAGGAGATCGCCTGCGTCCGTTGCAGAGTGGCCATTCGCACCACGGTCCTCATCAAAGCAGCCGACAAGTCTTGTCCGAGCGATAAGTGGACCAAAGAGTACGAAGGCTATCTGATGGCTCCCGGGATGACGGCCAACAAGGGCGAATACGTGTGCATGGACAAAGACATGAAGCAGCCAGATGGGGAGGTGAAATTCGGTAACAAGGAGATGTCCCATTCTCCCGAGATTCAGGAAGTCGCCATCGAGTGCGGATCCTTACCATGCAAGCCTTACGAGGCCAACAAACCCATACCTTGTGTTGTTTGTAGCATTTAGAGCTCCACCAAAATGATGGCGTAGTTTATATGTAGAATAATCTTATTAGATTATGAATAATCGTTTTTGTATTTATTTCATTGTGTGTTGAATGTATGAAGCAATACAAGTAATTGTGTAGTTAATGAAATTATTCATTTTTACTTTTCGATACAAAGATATATTTTTATGAGTATGAATGTATTCTTAATTTCTATTTATAGTATTTATATGCCTGAAATAAAAGCCAAAATCTTCTGTATATGTGAAAAAATTTTCAAACTATTCTAGGAACTAGAAGTGACTCTCAGCAATTTGTCACTTCGAATATTTTTAATTTAAATTATATCGGACATAAAATGTATATGTAAAAATTTAATTTATTTATATTTTATTAAATTCTACAAAATAAAATGTTTACAAAATATGTTTATGTATGATAAATAGTATTTGTAATAAATATACGTGGTACTGTTATATTGCATTTTTTTCTTTTATTGTTTATTTGGGATTTATATCATCACATTATACACTCTGATACAAAGTAACTTTTAATGAAAAATTAACGAAGAACATCAATTTAATCACTTTATTTATTTCAATAAAAAAGATAGTTCTGAGAATTTGAGTTAATTCATATGTTACTTGAAAACATTAAAGCATGTAATTATTTCTCCTTTATATTTTACTATTTGGTTGTTACTTATAAAAAAGTTTCTGCACAGTGCAAATTTTCTCAGCATTTGAAGAGAGAAAAACAATTGCAGGATGCAAGCTGTACACACATCAGCAGCTTTTGTTGAAAACCAGTGGTATTGACCACCTGCAAAGATTTTAGAACATTTTCTAATAAATGTATTACACATATGATAGGCTCACTAGAATATAAACCAATCTTTCCTAAGCGTCTGTATACGATCTGACCATGAAACTGTCCAACCAGTGGCTGAAGAGAGCTGACGTGACAGATCTAAAGCGACGTTCATAGGACCCATCAAATTTTCAGACGAGCCATGCGTTCCCCCGTTTTACCCCTCTTGTGGTTTCTTGGGGTGCTTTGATGTCTGATGACGCCTCCGAAGTTTTCCCTCAAATTATCGGCAAAGTTTTCAGACATCAAAGGACCCCAAGGAACCGCAAGATGGGTAAAACGGGGGGACGCGTGGCTGGTCTGAAAATCTGCAGTTCGTAGGAACGTGGCTTAATGCTGTGCTATGTCTGCCGGTCCTCATTCGGCGTTGTAACTCGGGGGTGATTTATGCTGTAACGTCTACTCACATTAACATCATCTTGGAATCGTTCTTAAAACTTGGCTATGATACTCTGGGCGATTCCATATTCCTCGCCTTCTTCCAACTGCGTAAGCCCACATTCCAGACGGCCGATAATTCTATGACTTAAAAATTCATCCGAATGCGTCCCTTGTATCATAACTATGCAGTTATTTCCCTGAAAGGTTTATAAAGCAATTGCAAATGATTTTGCTTCTTTGCCTGTATTCCTTATACATCACTCTCTAACACTCTCGTTATTGTGACGTACTATCGGTGTTATCTGATGTCTTCCTACAGTTCCCATATGATTTTTTGAAAGTGTGTTTAATCATCTTATGGTTGATATAGGTATTTTAGAGCTCTATTTCCAAGTGTCACTGAATTATCTTTAATTTAATGCCATGAGTGTACATCCCATTTATTTAATAATGTAACTTATATTTACATTCATTGAGAGCGATCAGTGCTTCCTGGTAATCAATGTCACCTTGCACAGCGAGTTCTCCATCTGGCCTGAAGAATTCATGACTTCGCCATGCAGGCATTCATTTGCACTTAGTACAGTACACTTAGTACAGTACTCGTGTACACTAACCAACCTATTCATCCTGCATTAAATATAAATTTGAAATAAAAGTTGGAAATAAAAATTGGGCATTTATTGTTAAAATTTTTTGTTTACTACAAGCAAAATTTTTTACAAGATTGAATCTGACAAGGTTAAAAACATAAACTTCAAAGAAATTCGCTCGTTTTCTCCTTTTTTTCCTAGTTACGAAAACCAGGGGCGTTTATCTTTTTTATGACATCTTTATTTTGACTCTATTTCAATTAGAAGTCAAATTATAACAAAATATCGGCATGTAAATGATGATTATACATAAGAATTCAAAAACTTGAAACGCATTTTCGGGAGAACAAGTTTTTCATAATTCTAAGTGTACGAGAATTGCCATATCTCAAAAAATAATCAAGGTAATGAAATTTTTAGTTAGTGCCTATTATGTTATGCAAAATGTAATGAAATATTTGAAGCTAAAATTCAAAAAGTGGATTTATGATTGCTTAATGTAAATATTATAGAAAATAAGATAATTTCAACATTTTATAAATAATTGCATTTAATATAGACAGAAATTTTATTTTTAAATATAATTCTTTGATAATAACTAAGAGTTACTCTCTAAGCTATGTTGCACATGTAATGGTGCAATGAAAAATGAAAAACTAAATATCTTTTTTCCTTGAATAATTTTTGTTTTTGTAAATAAATGTTATAATTTACATCAAAATATACTTTTCCCAAACGCTACATATATATTTAAATATATGTACCTTTACATATATATTTACATATATATTACAAAATATATATTTTAATATATTTACTTTTATTTATCCTTATATTAATAAAAAATATTATTTTTTCTCTTTCTCAATTAGAAGTCAAGTTATAAGGTACTATTGGCATGCAATTGTTGATTATTCATAATAACTCAAAAATATTATAGAAAGTAAGATAATTTCAACATTTTATAAATAGTTTCATTTATTACAGACAGAAATTTTATTTTTAAATATAATTCTTTGATAATAACTAAGAGTTACTCTCTAAGCTATGTTGCACATGTAATGGTGCAATGAAAAATGAAAAACTAAATATCTTTTTTCCTTGAATAATTTTTGTTTTTGTAAATAAATGCTATAATTTACATCAAAATATACTTTTCCCAAACGCTACATATATATTTAAATATATGTACTTTTATTCATCATTTTATCCTTATATTAATAAAAATTATTATTCAAACATAAAAAGATTAGATTTTTTGAAAGTTACCCCTCTTAAGTTAGTTGGATATCTGAAGAATAATTTTCTAAATATGACTCAAAGGCTAGAAGTTTCATATAAAAAGGTAGACTGTGTAATTTTTCAGCCAATGTCTTTTGCCAAAAATTAATGAACACAATTTTTAGTTACATTAAAACTTTTTCTGATTGTATGCTTATGTCCATATCAAAAGAATTGAAAATGAACTATGTATCTTGTTGTCGTGATACTATTTATTATAAAAATAAATTTACCATTTTTTTATTTTATTTATTTATTTTGCTTTTTTGTAGGCAGATTTATACGCATGGTTTGAGAAAAAAATATAAATGCGCTTGCATGAATAAATATTGGATTTATCACAAGTAAAACAAATCAGAAATGTTTGGCATAAGATGTCAGCATGACAAGTAAAAAAAAAATAGATTAGTAGTATTTAAAGAGACCAATAGATGGCAGCATTGTGTAAATCTACATAATTTAAATAACTGAATTTTCGAATGCCTGGCTCCGTTATTGTTACTGTTTACATACGGTTTTGAGAAGAAATTTTCATATTTTGGGCTTCAATGAAATAGATATTTTATTAATATTTTATTATATTTGATTATGTACTATGCTGGATTAAAATTGCATCAGAAATCAGGGCAACCTCTTTTGTTTGCTTATTCTTGCTTTCATCCAGGAACAGTACGTTTCATTTCTTCCGTCATTATTTTTTAATATTTTTTTTCAAGTTGTATGAAAGACCAAGAGAATAAAAATAATTCAGTGCCTTATTTCTCCTTAATTAACACTTAGTAAATTTCGTTCTTTCTCATAGAAAAAATGGAAAAGTAACAATTCGTTTCTATTTTAACCATTTAGATTTCATTATAATAAGCATTTAGATTTAAATTTCATCCTTTTCTAATTATACCATTTTTATGGCTGTTACAAGAAACTTTATTGGTGCAAATTTTACAGAATTATCATCTAAAGTAAGAGTAGAAATGCAAAATTCAAAGACTAGAAGAATCCAAATGAGTGAGGTTAAAGTTATCTTTAAATTAATTTATGTGGAAGCAAAAGTCTTTCCGTATTCACTTAACACAACATGTGAATTTCCGAATAATTTAAAATTTGATTAGTAAATATTCTCAAAGTACTTTCAGAAAAATGTTGGAAGGTGAATAAAAGTTTCCTCAGTGAATAATCAGGAAAAAATGTGAGGGAGAAAAAAAAAGGAAAAATTTTTTTGGGGGGAAAAATAAGATTTATGAATGCATGGTGAAAATTCTCTTTTTTGGACCAATTAAAAATTATAATAATCCTATAGACACTTAGTAAAATTGTGAAACCAATCAAATATTCATCAAAAGTTCAAATGGGAAGAAATAGTGTGAAATAATGACTTGCCTTTCAACTGTTGTGTCAGCCATGAAAAACGGACCATTATTGCAGATACGTGATACCATTAAGAGCAATGCATCAAAACCGGCTTTAACAATTTTTAAAAAAATTATAGACTACAAATTATATAATACAATACATTACAATTACACAGCAACAATTCTACATTTAGCAGATTCTTAAATGTACAATTGAACATAATTAACTCTCGAAGTTGGTAAGTTTATCTTGTTCCAGTCGTGCAGCTAAGAATGTACTGCCGTACTTTGGATTTGCGAGAAGATTGGCGGCGAGTGCTTTTACATCATTAGAGCTTGCTATAGTTCTAGAGAATTGGTGCAATGACATTATTAGAGAATGTAACAGCTCGAGGAGGTTTTCACTTGTTTGGTGCACTGTCATCATTATAAAATGTTGCAGTTTGAGGAGGTTTTCACTTGATTGATGCTTTGAAATTATTATTGAGTATAACAGTGGTAGATAAAAGAGAAATTGAAAGGTTTTTAAATGGGCAAAATAGAGTGAGTCCAGTCTTATCTAATCTTACTTTATAGTTCAGAAAAATTTTCTTTAAGAGTATAAAAATGGAGAGAAAATATGCAGCAACATTGCTCTTCTCCAGGTAATGGAATTCAGATAAGAAACAGACCATTATGTCTCGTATCTGGGCATCGTAACCGGACAAGAAAGAAAAAGAATAGCGAAGATTGAAAATCAATTTTTCATGTTTATATATGTGGGAGACGGCCGGCGACAATAATCACAATTATTTAAGTATAGATAAGTATTTAATGCAAAATATTTTTCAAATTTTAAATTAGGATATTAAAGGAACATAAAAGTACAATTCATCATCATCATCATTAAGTTACATTTCATCATATTCATAAAAATTCTTTCTAAGGACTGTTCTCCTTTATCGAATCTGACATCCATTTTTTTCTTAGTGGTGCGGGAGAATAGGAACATATATAAAAAATACCCAACTATATGTAAAAAGAATGTTTTAAATAAGAAATTTAAAGAATTTAAAAAACACATAAAATAATAATTCTGAAACGAATTTAAATAACCTTAAATTTTGGGAAATGCAATTCTCAGAAGTTTGCTTTATGTAATAGAAGTTTGCTCAGAAGTTTGCTTTATGCATCGATATCAATCTAAAATGTTCAACAATAAAAAAAATTGATGAACATTTTAGATTGATATCTATTTTGTCTTTTCAAAAAAATGTTATTTTTTAAAATTAAGATTATTTTAAGTTTTAAAAGAAAGGCATTAAATGTTTCGATTTTACTTTCTGGGGAATAAAGTTTTCAGGAAGAAAATGCAGTAAAGGTCAAACTATTCGGCCTTTATGGAATCTGTCCCTTTTGTATCAAAAATTAGTGCTGAAATCATACTTTTTCGTCTGTAATGCTGATAACACAAAAGTGCAACATAATAAACTGATGAAATTTGTTATTTAATTTTCGTGCGAAAGTTATAGATTTACATTAAATTTAAAAACAATTCGTGAGCAAGAATCTGAATTGTCTATTTGATCATGGGCATGCGATTCAAGAGAAAATATTATTAGCTGCAATAAAAATAATTGGAGTTTCAGCTCAAAATGACTTATATTGCAGTAAGATTAGATTAAAATATCTTTTTCCAATTTATAATAAATTTGAAAAAAATTATGTTGCAAAAAATGGATATTATTTAAATGGTAATTGAAGATGATGAGAATAATTTTTTATTGTAATATTTAAAAAATTATCGTGAATAAATGCCACAATTTCGATTAATTTTCAAGTGAATAAAATGCCAATAAAAAATATTAAAAAACTATTCATCCTAGAGGCGCTTTTGTCTTACAAAGTATTTATGTTCCACACACATACATGCATAGTAATAAAATATGCATTTATCATCAATAGTAATAAAAATACTAAGGAGCCATTGAAAAAAATCATACTGGGAAAAATAATATATATGTAAAATTTCTTTAAAATATTAATAAAAGTGCAAAATCTACATACGTTAAAAAGTTTTTCGAATTCTTCCATTTCACAGTTACGTGGAAGATATGAAGCGATTCGAGAACATGTTCATAAAGAAAATCGTCTGCGTTCATTGCAGCGTTGATAGTCGATTCTAATTAAAGTTGCTGACGTATCGTTCAAGAAATAAATTTACAAAAGAGTGCAAAGGTTATTTGAAGGCTTACAAGGGAGAATGTATATGAATGAAAAAGACATGAAACAAGCAAGTGGAGAGATAAGATTCGGTAACAGTCAAATATTCAACAGATCCAGGATGTGACAGTTGATTGTGTGTCTACCATGCAAATTTTACTAGGCCAACAAACCCATACCTTGTTTGATCTGTAGCATTTGAAGGACTGTCATGTTGCTATAATTTGTCTGTAGGTATATCGAATTAAATTGCTACTAATTGTCTTTGTATTCATTTAATTGCACTTTGTGTTTATCGAGTGATATTAAAGACATCATATTCAATAAAGTCAATGATTTTGTCAGTAGATATATTCTTTATCCTTTTAATGTGAAGATATTTTCTTTTTTTTCTCAATATCAAAAGACATTATTCATTCTTTCATTGTTAAATTGTATTATTATCAACTTGGATATCAGTTATCCGGGTACTTTTCCGTTAGTCGGGCGCAAGTGAAGAATAGCCAAAGAAATCGGGTGGAATTCTACATTATTTGCCAATTTTTCTCTTTAAAATCACTGGAAGAAATTTGGCGTTCTACATTATTTGGCGATTTTACGCTTCGCCCGGCTAACGGAAAAGTACTGTCATACGTTATCATTAATAGCGCTTTATATACATTAGATGTGATGCCTAAAGTTTCAAGACTGGAATTTGTAATTGTCAAATAAAATTCGTAAATCTTCAGAATCAGATCTGGAATCCTGATTATTGACTTCTAATTGTGTTTTTTTAAAATTCGAACACAGAATATATATGTATATATAATTTTAATTTATTTATATTTTACTGGTATTAAATTATTCCCAGTAAAAATGTCTTAACTATATTAAGTTTTGTTCAATTACATTTATATCCAACTAGCAATACTAGCACGGCGTTGTCCGTGTCATAGCATCCAAGCAGAAAATTTAGTTTTAAAACTAAACCTAACTTTCACCCGATATGGTATGGGCATGTAACACAACTTCAAACAAACATAATATATTTTAAAATGATCAAAGCACACATTTAGAAATATTTATAGCACGCATTCAGAAATATTTAGACTGTTACAAAGGTAGAAATATGATATGCCCGTTTACAAAACACAGGCGATCCTTTCGAGGTTGGATTTCCTTCTCTTCGGCATTATGAGATTTGAATCGCTGTTTAAAATCAGACGTAAACAAAGAAATGGATTGCATACGCATATCGCAGCTCCTTCTATTTGCACATGCAAAGTTTGCGGTTTTAGGGCATCGAAGATAAGTTAAAATCGCATTTATAAAACTCCCTTTTTTATTTTGATATGATTTTAATATACTAAACCCTTCCCCAATGAATGCTCTACAAAATGGTACAAATATCTCCAATATCCGTGAACTATTTCTCTAGTTTTTGTGGTTCAAACATACGGAGACTTTCAGGAGACCATTTTATACTATGTATTGATGCATGATAGCTTGAAATTACAGCCTATTGCTTTATTCATTATATGGCATTCATATAACATTATCTATATCACTAAAAGCTAACATAATCCTAAAATAACTGGAAAAAAAGCCTTTAAATACTATGTCTTTTAGGAAAAAGTTTTTTTAAAAAAATTTATGCATTTTGTGATTCAATTAATAAAATAAATCAATTAAGAAAATTCAGCATAAATCTTTAATCTTTTTTATTTTCTTTATTAAAGCCAAATTTTTATTTTGGGTGTAATTTTTTTTTCTGTATCTTACTGTTTTTGACATAGAAGTCTAAATACACTTCCTTCCACTAGACGGTGCTGTAAGAGATCTTATTATATAATGCACATCCATTTTAATATACCTTCACACATCTTATTGACAAAAATCTATCTAAATTTTGACTTTAAACGGGATGCTCAAGGCGTTAGAATGCAATTTGTACATTTGCCAGCATAATGATAGATTTAATCTTATATCTTTTTGTGTACACTCCATTAAATTATGTCTGTATGATTAAAAATATAATCCCAGTTAATTCTGAAGAAGCACAATGTATGGCCTGTTGAAAATAATTAATTATTGAAAAAAAATGTTAAAAAATATCGAATTTAATCGTAATTGGCGATCGAAACAAATAACCTTTTTTTCCCATTCAATCGCATTTGGCGTTCGAACGAAATTTCAATCGTCTGACCTAGATCACTTCGTTTCTTTCACGATATTTTCTTAAGAGTATAACCCCTCCCCCCTCTCCAAGGAATTAAAAAAAACATCATTAAGGTTTTTTAAAAAGGATTTTATGAAATAAATATTTAATTCCATCCCCAATTTGGCGTACTGAAAAACCATCATATTGGATAAGCACACCAAAATATTTAGATTAAAAAAGTCTAGCTGGTTTGCCTATTAACATCAAAATATTAGATTGGACAAAAAATCCATTATTTTTTCGGTAGATGACTGTAGTGTTCAATATCTCATAAAATATCTATAAAAAATTTCAGATTTATGCTCGTTGGAAAGATGATATTTAAGACTAACAAATTCTTTTGACGTTTTTTGTTTGGTCTATTCAGTTGATATTTTCAGGGTGTTAAAAATGGAAGTCGACAATGAGAAAATTCGATATATTTTTCAGGGGTTTTTTTCTGATAAAAACAAAAATGCAAGCTTAGCGGCTGAGTTTAGTTTAGTTATATTAACATCCCGTAGTGAAACAACAATAGGGTTAGTTGAAATGGACCTCTTAATTCTGAACAGAGGTCAAATGACGAGAAAAACATATGAGCTATCATCGCCCGCGACACACAGTAAGGGGGCGTTGTGTTGAATTTAATGTACAACAGACATCCCATCTTACACGACAATTCTTCAGAAGAATCGGGATTTGAACATGAAAGCGTAAGGCTCACGAGCCAAGATCTTACCACAGGGCCCCGTGACCACCCGGTGGTTAAATTTTTAATAGTGTATGGTCCCGATGCGGTAACAATAAGTTATGTGCAATTTTGGTTTCGGTGCTTCCGTTTAAATATTTTGATGTTAACGATAACATCTCTCAGGTAAACCTGTCGTCGAAAATGTCGATGAAAAATATATTCCAGGTATAAACAAAGTTGAAATCATATTAGCAGTCTTTCCAGTGTCCAAGAGCTAAAATTTGACCATAAAACAGTTTTAATCCATTTTCACAAGGCTGGATTCAAAGAGAAGCTTCAAGCTTGGGTGTTCACCAATTAACACAAAAACACATGATGGATCAAATTCCCATATGCCAAGTCTTGGACAAACGAAATGAAATCGACCCATTTCTTAAACGGTTTGTGATTAGGGTTGAGACATAAATCACATGCCACAATAATGTGCAAAAACGATTATGATCAAAGAGCAGCGAAGCAGCTCAATAGGTGGCCAAAACATGATTAATGGCCTTGAAGGTTCTGCTGTGCATTAGGTGAGGCAGGTAAGGAATAATTTATTATGAGTTACATCCATATGCCAACACTAAATTTAGATCTCTACTATCAACAACTGGAGAGTTTGAAGATAAATATTAACTAAGAACTGCCAGAAATGGCCAACAGGAGAGATGATGTTTTCCATCCGAACAACAAAAAAACCACGTACATCTCTAGTGATTCACCAAGATCTCCGAGAGCTTGATTGGGAAGTTCTGATGCTTCCACCATATAGTCCAGAACTAGCATCAATCGATTACACATTTCTCTTGCATTTCAAAACTTCGTTAATTATAAAAAAAGTGGCATGAAGAAAAGATTATTAAAATCAATTGCTAAAATTTCCGGTAATAATATCCAAGATTTCTGTGACAAAGACATTATGAAACTACATTAAAATAGCAAAACTGTAAAACAAATTGTTAATACAAAACATGTTAAATAAAGTCTTCATTTTTCAAATAAAGATAATGGACACTTTTTCCCCAAACAAAGTATTTTTCAATGTGATGTTAGTGAATCAAATCTAGATAATACACTAATTTTCCAATAAGCCCTTCCGAAAATGAGTATTAAAAAAACGATAATTTCATTTCAGTAATATAATATTATTAAAAAATAAAATGAAATCTTCGATCGTAAATTTCAAGTTACCATGTGAGAACATTCTTATTTTCAGACATTATTTATCTTAATTAATTTAAGTTATTAATCGATTTAAACCGGATTGAAACAATCACGAGACTTCTCTATCGGTCTCTCTCTCTGTATATATATATAGGCATGTATACAAAATACATATATAATAATATTTTTTTTAAAAAAATTCATTTAAAATTTTCTAGCTGACAAAATTTTGGGGCTCGACCGATTTTAAGATGAAATGACAGCTACGATGTCATAATTCTACGTCAACCTTTTAAAAACGCATCTCCTTCCAAAGAAGTATACGTAATAGTAAAGCCATACTGGTAAAGGCGGGTCAACCATATAAAACCCATTTGCTGTCAAAGAAATATATATACTAATAATGTAATGCTGGTAAAAGCAGGTAAAAATATTTTGTGTCCGTAAATTTCGGAGACCCCCTAACTAAAACAACATAATGATCCCATGTGATACAAAAAAAATTAATTCTGTATATCACGTGACATGTAACTTCTCTCAGTTGCGTCCATTTGAGGCGCCACTTATATTCTATTTTATTATTACTTTTTTTATATTCTATTTTATTATTACTTTATATTTTTTATATTTTGTTTAATTATTTTTTATTCAGTACCAGATTGATGAATGAACAGCCACTACATGAGCTCGAAAACATAGCATAATATATATTAACTGTAAATACCATACATTCCAGCAAAAAAAATCGATTATCCTTTTCAAGTGTCGATTAAACATTTCAATTAATCAATTAATTAAAAAACAATAGCTATATTGTTTCGTTTATTAATAAATCAATAAGCAAAACCCTCAAAACATTATGTTAAACCAGCAATTTTAACTTCTAACCATCAGAACACAAAATCCAAACACCTTATTGAATCCTGAAAACAAATAGAGCCCAATCAAGGTTTATCCGATAAATGGTTAGGAGGATATTGGTCGGCCTCAATCAAAACCTCCGTCGCTTAGTGCCAATAGGCCCTGTGTGCAGTTCCCATGCAGATAAGGTGAGAATGGATGTGAAGGATAAGAGCTTAATCAGGGATGGCGAAGTCGTAAATCCCGTGAACTATTAGATGAAAACGTGAGCAAATGCAGTCCGCGTCTGATTGGCCGGGAAGTGATTAGGCTTAAGGATTGGGCGATCTCAAAGTGGTTTTTGGAACGAAGGTAAGCAGAAATTTAAACAAATGGAAGTAAAACTCACCATAGAATAATTGAGAAGAGTTTTATCCTTTTTTTCCATTTGGCTAAAATAAGGAATAATTTAAGGTGTTAGATTATAAGTGAAAAGATGGAGAATAATTAAAAATTAAATTAAATTATTAATTAATTTAATTAAATTTCCGTGCTTGGAAGTCACCTGGAAGATTTGTAACAATATGAATCATGTGTTTATAAAAATTAATGATAGTTTAGGTTTCATGTCAACACTTTCAAAACGATGAAAGCTTTAGCAGCTAAAAGACAATAATCTTTGCAATAAAAAAATTTATTTAAAATTATTGTCTCTTAAAAGATCGAATTGTAAAATATCGGTTGTAAAGGAAATTAAGTAATGTATATTTAAAAAACTAAGTCAATTCCAACTTAGGTCATCATCAACAACAACAAAACTTCATTTTAGTTACTTTTTATGAACTAATTTCAATTAATATTAATAATTTATCAAAAAATTATGTTTGATGAAAACAAAATCAAGTTCGTATCCATTGAAAATTAATTAGAACACACTGCGCACGCGTGAATTTTCAACTCTAATTGGGGCAATGCAAAATCATGAATTTTTTATACTAGTTAGGGTAACGCGATACAGAATAGAAATTTTTAATTTCCTTTATTCTGCTTTGTTTTAATTCAAAAGAACTTCAAAATGAATTTTAAAAAACATGAATTTACAAAGTTTAATTCTAAATACATCAAATGCTAAGAAAATAGAATCGTTTGAAACATCGAAACAGTACTGATCATAAAATGGTCTTTATCACGATGGCTTTTTCTGTGCTTGGAAGTCACCTGACATGTTTGTAACGATATGAATTATATGTTTATAATAACTGAAAATATTTATCTCAGAAAGGCATTAAAAAGTTCGACAAAATATTTAGTTGAAATTATTTGGAATTATTAATTTTAGAAAAACAACTGGTCGCCAAAGACAGCTAGTACAAAATAAAAATTATCCAATTCGATAGTATGGGTGAAGCTTGGGGATTCATACTTTGATTTTGCCAATTATTTGAAATGCAAAGATACCAATTATTTCAAATGCCCCATTATAACACAAATATTGATCGATATTCGCAATATTGTTTAATATCACATAATATCACACAATATTGTACAATATTATGCTACAGGATGTGCTAATTAGGATAGGATAACCAATTTGAAAAGTAGAAAAATTTATAGGTATACTTCCTTCTGATTTTCTTTCTTATCTCGTTAAATAAATACTTCGTTGTTTCAATACTAACGCTAAGAAAAAAAGAGAATTTAAAAAACTACATATTTGTTCTATTAGATAAAAAGTATATTTATACAGCAAAAATAAACACGCTTTTAATATTTGTGATCCATGAAAAGTATTCAAAAAGGAAATATATTTTCAAGAAAATCGTAATAGTAAACGTAACCTATGATAAATATATCCTAAACTATCCATGAAAATCTAAATAAATTAAAAGACAAAAATAGATTGCTTGGTTATTTAGCTTTAAATTAATTTATGCAGCATCAAAAAAATCAATAAAGAAATTCACACATATAACGCAAGTTTATTAAAAAACAACACAAATGTTTCTCCAAACGGGGAGAAAAAGATTTTTTTGTATTTTTTATAATGCACATATTTCCGTCTTTCCCTTTAATTTAATTAACAAAGTAATGTAATCAAAACTAATTGAATATCTTATCATTAATTTTTGATAACCACTTAACACAGATTTTCTTTTTTTAAAGAAGATCTGTTTATCAGTTTGATCCTAATTAATATCAACGGTTTCAGACTGGAAGCCTCACGAACAATTAATGCTTGACTTATAATGAAGTTAATGCAATTAGTTTCATTATACTCTATCTGGAACAATTTATTAAAACTTGTTTAATCAAATGTATGGTTAATTAGATATTTTATTATTATGTCAGTACTCGATGTTATTTTATTTTGGGGATTTTGAATAATTTAAGGCAACGAATAATTGGAGATCGAAATTAACGAATAAAATCCGTGAGCAATTAAAGAATAAAAGGCAATATCCATCAAAATAAAAAAAAGCATTTTTTTTACCTGCCTTTACCAGTATTGCATTACTATTATGCATGCTTCTTTGAAAGCAGATGCGTTTTTAAAAGGTTGACGTAGAACTATGACATCGTAGCTGTTATTTCCTCCCAAAATCAGTCCAGCTCCAAAACTTTGATATTTAGTGCAACCTAGAAAATAAAAGTTATATATATATATATATATATATATATATATATAT
>JAOUZG010028872.1:2411987-2427136 GCA_026289955.1 Argiope argentata | reverse complement strand
AAATGCTGCTTATTGCTCTCCATATTTAAAAGGGCACCAACCAAAAACTACTGCGTAGAATTAATAGAACTTTTTCACACACAAGCCTTGCAATATCAGCTCTCAAGACATATAATGGTTATGCGGCTTAAGTGTGAAGTTGGTTTCGAAAAAACGTAATTAAGTCCTCTGACGGGAAAAAACGAAATTACTTTCCGAACAACCCAATAAGTACTAATTAAGCTTGCGTAAATTTTGTGCCTTTAATGCATATTTTAACTACGAATATTGTAATTGTCAAGTCCTGGTTTTGATAAATCCTCAGATTTCAGACTTCAGTCCGAAATTTCAATTCTGATATTAATATCTATTCATTTATGAGCATGATAAATCTATAATGGAACTAGGTAGGCGTTTATAATTTGATATGTAAAGTTTAAACAATTACATACATTTATTAAGCTTCAAAAGAGAGTTGTTCAAAGTCAGTCTGTATGTCTATCCATGCTCATAGGATCAAGACAGATAGAAATGTAAAGACGGATATGTCTGGCAGTAAGTGCATAGACAAATCGCTTGAATTGCTGGATTCTTTACGAATTTTAGACAAAATCGGTAAACGGGAAGAAGTATGTTGCTGTTACTAAAGAAACTTGCCATGGATAAAAGCGCTGACGGCCGTCAGCGATTTTAAGCCGAATGAATGTCTCTTGTTTTTGAAGTAGCGCCAACTAGGGCCAAGAGTATGACTTAGCTACACATTCATCATATTCACTTTCACAGCCTCTTTTTACACGGGGGCACATTCACATACCATCTTAATAGAAAAATTATGCCCTAACCGGGACTCCCTGATCACGAGTAAAAGGAAAGAAGTATAAAAAAATATATTTTGCGGTAAATACAATTATCTAATAATTATGTGTAATTAATGATGAATATTCATAATCATCAATAACTTAAGTAATGATTATGAATAATTTTGGTAATTATACAGTAGAACTGTATTAATCACATTTACTATAATTATACATTATTTAATGTATATACTATCACTGATTACTCAGAATTACCAAAAATTTCATTGACGATAATGCAAAATCACAATGATTATACATAAGGACATTTCCTCAACTTATTCGCAATTTAACATATATATTATGTGATTATTCATAATCCCAATAAATTAAGTAGTGATTATGAATAATCGCAGTTATATGTAGAATCATTGGATTAATTACATTTACTATAATTATAAACTATTTAACATATATATTGTTACGAGCGAGCAAAACGCACGCCAAAGGTGAAAACGTTGGCTGCGCTTCACGGGATGCTCTGCGCCAGCCGGGTCGACTTGGCGGGAAGAATGTTCTGGTAACCCCGAGTCAATTCTGGTTGAACCGCGTTTTCTCCCGGCGCTTTCTCCCGGGTATATAAGAGGCGGGTTGCCTCTTCCTGGCAGTAAATCTCTCAAAGAGAAGCGTTTCGCTTTACTCGCGGAGTTACGCTTGTGAGCTGTGTTTGCGTTTGCTGTTAACGCTGTGTTATTGAGCTCGCTGTGCTTTACTGTTGCTGTGCTATACTATAGCTGTTTTGCAAACTGTGTTTATTGTGCGTAAGGCTTGCATTTACGCTGTAAGTGACTGATTATTGCTGAATTGTGTTTTCTGAAGTTTTACCTTTTCAAGTCATCCTGTATATACCTGTAAATAGCTGTAAATAAATTTGTTTGTGCTGTCCTCAAATAAAGTCCATTCAATCCGAACCCGCTACGCTAAAAACGTAACAATACGATTAAATTAAATGTTTAAAAATGCATTAAATAGAATTTTAATTTATAGGTCAAAACATCAGTATCATTGAAAAGCTAATTTTTTGTGCTTTGACTTGATGCAAAAATAAATTTTGTGCTGTAATATTTTCGGAAGTTACAGCAAAAAAAATCGTTAAAATTTCGCTTATTTTTTAATTAATTAAAAATTTTAAAAAGTGGGTTACGAGGTGCACATTCTTGGCCCTCAAAGTATACAGGTACCAAATTTGGCAGTCGAAGGTCGAACGGTCTGACCTGTAGAGTGCCAACAGATACACACACATGTTGAGCTTTATTATAAGTAAAGATAAAGATAAAAATAAAAATAAAGATAAATAAATTCAGAATATAAGAAAAATTTCGGAATTTTTCCATTTCTCAATTGCAGAATTACTGGATTATGGAATGTAAAGCTCAATATCTCTTCTTTAATTTATCTTATATTTCTTTTGGCTGACAACCAATATAACGTTCAAATAATAACCCATAAAAATTGTTTAGGTCTTGTGTTCGCAACTTCGCAACTTAAGCTTTTTTCACGGGCAAAGAATAAAGTAGCAAACATTAAAGACTAATTTCGTAACGCCAAATAAGCTTATAATCCCGTTTTCATTTTCATCACAGATAACTGAATATAGTAAATGAATCTTTACAGATTACCTGTTTTTATTATGATTTATTTTATGTTTATACTTCATAGCATTTTCAATATAAAGTTCCTTTTTAGTGTAAAATCAGTTTAAATGTTACCTTATTTATTTATAAAAACCCTCATCTATATCTGCAAATGTTTACAATATATTAAATTAGTATATTGCAATTAAAAAGACCATAGAATTTTTAATATAAAGTAAATAATATATTATTGATAATAAAGATTATGAGTAAAAATTTAACAATGTCGAAATAGATTTTTTTAAAAGTCAATGTGTCTTCAAAATTCAAATGAAAACAGGGAAATTAAAACTTTTTTCGAGAAAGTGAAATATTTTCTACTGTTAAAAAATAAAAATAAAAAAAAAACGGAAAAATCTGTCAGAACACATTAGTAAAATTCCGGAAGAACACTAAAAGAACATTTTAAAGGAAACAGATAATTCAGAATTTATATGATAAATAACAATAAATTGTTTTGTTTAGAAGTTTTTATTAATAAAATATTAATTATTTAGTTAACTGTCTCAAGCGTCCATTGAAACCTTTCTTATATTTCCATATTTGTGAACAAAATATAAAGATTTTTTAGAACAAAAGTTACTAAAAACTAAAGAAAAATTAGTTTTCAGGCATTAAAAAAATCGTCTGCTTGAATTGATATTCTCATTTTAATTAAAAATACATTTTATATAGTAAAATAATTTTATGCATTATATTTTGATAAAATTAGTTTTCAATGGATTTTGGAAATCGTCTGAATAGTCAGAGAAAATCGTCGTTGGATTAATATTCGTTTAATTAAAAAACGATTTTCAAGCAATAAAATAATTTTGTATATTATATTTTAAGAAAATAAGATTTTCATTGGAAATATTAAACATGAAGGTATTTTAATTTGAATCAACATTGTTTATACAAATTAATAATAAGTGTAATGAATAATAAATATAAAAGACATAAATATAAATAATTAGTTAGCCTATAGTTGAAAGAAAAATAATTTTTTTTATTAAAATTGTCTTCCTATCCTTCATACGATCAAACATCGAAAGTAAGTCTTTTCTTCTTTAATTTGTTTGAATTACATAAGAATCAAGAATAATTTTGAACCACTACTAGCATCCGATATTTGGTACTTTGATTCTGAATTCTAAAACGAGCTAAATACCATTAAGAATCCAAAAATTACTCTTTTATCGTAGATAACTATATAACCATCATAATTTATATATGGACACAAAATACACGCTAATTAAGAAAAATAATTATAAAAACAGAAAATGAAATCTTTGATTGTAAATATCAAGCTATCATGTGATTACATTAGTATTTTTAAGTCATTAATTATCTTAATTAAGATAAGTCATTAACCAATTTAAACTAGTTTGAAACAACCACGAGTCTTCTCTACTGGTCTATTTCCTCTATAATATTTATATAAGTATATATTATATAAAGTTTTTTAAACTTTCATTTTCAATTTTTCTAGTTGGCAAACATTGTTTTGGAGCTCGACCGATTTTGAGATGAAATAACAACTACGATGTCATAGTTCAACGTCAACCCTTTAAAAATGCATCTGCTTTTAAAGAAGCATGCGTAATAATAAAGCAATACTGGTAAAAACGGATCAACTTTTAAAAACGCATCTGCTTTTAAAGAAGCATACATAATAATAATGTAGTACTGGTAAAAACAGATAAAAATATATTTTTGTTTGTAAACTTCGGTGACATCAAAACCTCCTAACTAAAACAATATATTGATCTCACATGATAATAAATAAAATTTTGAAAATTATATAGATGTTTGGAGATTGTCTTTTAAGAATGTCCAACTGCTGAAAAGCTAATATTTAGTAAAACGTTATCCTATATCTTTCTTCATTACATAAATTACATTCCGTTCAAAAATATTGATTAAATTCTTTATATCAAGATTTAGAATTTTCTTCTACAATTTCTTTAAATGATTGCACTCATTAAAAATTTATGACATCTAATCCAAGTTTTCATTTAATTTGGATTAATCACAATGAGCTTTAAGGGAATCATCTAATAAGGTCAATGCAAGCCTTTCTAATCGAAGACCCCTTTGCGTGCGAAGTTTAGAATCAAACTGTCACTCAGGGAGTTATTAGGCAATTAAAGAGACTGCCCATTGCAGACAACGATCCATCATCCGATGCCAATCCATCATCATGCCAAAAGTTACGGTTGCCGACTCCGAAGAAATCTTCCCAACTTATATGCTCTCATTTGATACATCGCACATGAACCTATGCTGGACGGTCTAGCCCATAGAAAGGTTCTGGAGATCTCCCATCCAATTTAGTGAGAATGTCACACACTGCTTTTCTATGCGATCACGGAACTGGATTTTATCTCTTAAATGTGATTGATCACTGTTTATTTGGTGACTGCTCTTAAATGAATGAAACCTGTATAAAATAGCTGGATTATTATAAGTTTGTTGTTATGGTATGATCTTTGTTGAACGCTTGATTGTATGTGAGGGTTGTTTGTCAGTAAAATAAAAGCTGGTAGATGCTTATTGAAAAGAGGGATATATTTCGCGTTACGTGATGAACGTATTGAAAAGTGCTGTTTGTAGTATTGCACGCATTGGTCAAAATTAGAATCATTCTATTGTAATGATTATTCTTTTTCAGTTTTGACAGTTTTTGTCTTTTTAACGACAAACGCATCAGGAATGCTTATACTTGTGTTGATGTATCTTTCATTTTAGTTTATTTTCCATCAATGCGTTCATTGTTATAATGAAACTCAATCGTTTTTTATTGTTGTTTCAAATCTCGGCACTTTTCAGTTATCAGGGTGGCAGCGAAAAATCGCCAAAGAAATTTGGCGGAATTCTACACTATTTGGCAATTTTTCACTAAAGCTCGGCTAATGGAAAAGTACCCAAATCTCTTATCCAATATGTTTTTTATCTTTTGTTGATGATGATTTGATTTTTTTTTATTCGCTGTGATGTTTGTTTTTCTAGGTACTTTTCCATTAGTCGGGAGCCAGCGAAAAATCGCCAAAGAAGTTTCCAATTTTTCGAATTCTACATTGTTTGGCGATTTTCCACTGGTGCTCGGCTAAAGGAAAAGTATATTTTTTATGTTCTATAGATTTCAATTTTAAATATGAATTTAATGAATTAAGTTTTTGATTTTTTATCATATCAGAGCATGATATTCTTTTAGAAGTGAGGTTTTGGGGCATCAACCAAAACCAGCAGGCAAGAAATAAAAATTTTAATCCGTAATCGAAAAATAAATATCTTATTATCTGCACGAACATATAAAAAAAATCAGCTTTTAATAACATGATCCCATCCCATTTACAAAAGCTCTGATTTAAAAAAAATTAATGACTACAGCGAATAAAACCTAGAAAAATGTCATTTTGAGCACATGATGACATGAAATGAAATAAATAGGAAATGTGATATTTTTTGTAAACAATAAAGGCGAGACAAAGTTTTTTTTGGATCGTTTGCAATATTAAAGTGACTCATTCAATAAAACAATCAAAATAAATAAAAATATAATTTAACTTGCACGAGCACGTGGTGCTTGGCCGTTCAAGAAATGATGTTCTGACATGATACATTGGGATATGCATAGCGGATTTCATTTTAATCCTTTTTCTTTCTTTTTTTACTTTGAATTCATATTTAATTTTACAACTTGAAGTTTAATCTTCAAATCAAATTTAATATTTTAGGTGTGATAATGGAAATGTAGAAATGTGGTTGATGTATAATAAATTAAATCTTATAATAATCTAAATCTTAATAATAATTTAATTTTAATAATAATTAATTCTTAATAATCTGTTTTAAATCAAATCGTTTTAAACATTAATATTTTTAGTCTTATTCAGTAGTCTAATTTAGAAAAATATACAAATAAATAAAAACATTTGCAATAGATTTTAATTAAAATCATTTTAGTAGTCTGTATTAACAATAACGAAGAAATTGTGACAGTTTTATCAACTAAATGTTTGTTACAAATATACTTTGGGGAGCGAAAATAGACACCTATGTTAACTTTTTTAAAATTTTCTATGAATCTAAAATTTTAGTAGTTTTCCTTGTGTATACAATAACACTTTAATGCATTATATATATTTTTTTATTTGCAGATATTTATAGTGCAAGAATACATACGGAATGAATTTTTAAATAGAAGTTTTTAATAGAAATCTACTTTTAAATAGAAGTAGATAAATATTTTTCAAATTTTTGTATAAAATAGAATGAAGACTAATTCATGAAACAAGAAGTTAACAGTTATTAGCTAAAGTATTTTAAAAATTGGAAGAATTTTTTTTTTCGAAAAAGAGATATAAAAACTTTGTAAATTAAAAGTAAAAATCTTTTAATCTACAATATGACCGGATTTTTAAAATAAAGAAATAAGCTTTATTTTTATATTTTCTTTGAATATTGAAGTTGATTGATAAATAATATAAGATAATTTGTTACACAAAATTTGAACAAAGATTATACGTTGGATTTCTGATTTTTTATAACAAAAGGCTTGCCAAACTTTTAAATTTTGGAAAATAGCATTTAAATATCAAATAATCTTAAAACATAAATTATATAAATATGTATAAAAATTTATACCAAATAATGAAAAAAGAAATATGATTCAAAAGATTTTGGAAGAAAAATATTCAAAGAGTAAGAATATTGAATTTTGAAAAATATTATTTTCTCTAAAAAAATCAACATTTCAAAATATTTTTTTGAATAAAAAAATTTTCTTAAGTAATTTTTCAAAAATATCACTAATAACATAATTTTATATTTTACTAGCTCTTACTCGCGACTTTGTACGCGTGGAAATTTTGATGTGTATATCTGAGAACTGACAGTCTAATCACGATGTAAAATGTTATCAAAACCGTATGCATGCATAAATTTTCAAAGCCAATTGGAGGAACGCAAAGACGTGAATTTTAAGTACCAGTTGGGGTAACACAATGCAGATTAGAAAATTTTAATTTCAATTTCTCTATTTTATTTTTATTCAAAACCACTTCTGAAGAAATCAAAGTATGTATTAATTAGCATTGTTTAAATTTATAATACACTACGAAACTAAACAGAATCATTTGAAATAACCGGTCGAAAACATGTTACATTAGCGTGGGGAAAAATTACTTAACAGCTATGTACTTGAAACTATAAAGGTACTTTTAAAAACTTAATCGAAAATGATGAAAATAGGCAAAAGGAATATTTACAGCAAGAAAAAAATCAAGAGAAATTAACAGGAAATATCGAATTATATTAACATAAGAACAGCGTAAGAAAAAAAAATTAATAAACCTTCCTTTAGAATAATAAGATAATATTAAAATGAAAAGCGAAGACAGAAAAATAAAAACAAGCGATAAGATTTTTTTTATATTTTTTGTTCTGATGAAAAAGGCTTTCTGTCGGGAAATTCGGCAATCACAAAGAATCCCAAAGAGACAATAAATCACAAAGAATTCTATTAGATATGATAATATTAAATGAATACCGGAAATAGAAAAATAAAAACAAACGATTCAAAAAGCTCAGGCCGATGTTTTCAGATTTTTTTTCAATTTTTTGAGGGAAAATTTAGTTTTTGACTAATAAAAAATTAACCACTCAATCAAACGGAATAAAAATTAGCCTATTTTCTTCTGCAGACTATAATCTATCTCTGTGCTAAATTTCATCTCATTTCCTTCAGCCGTTCTGGCGTGATTGACTCACATCATCCATCCATCCAAACTTTCCCATTTTTAATAGCAGTATAGATTCATAAGAAGATTTATAAAAAATATTAATAAATAATTATTTTTATAATTTTAATTTTAATCAATTTTTAAATAATATCATAATTTTAAAAATTAATTATCTAAAATAAATTACAAAAAAAAAACATTCTTAAAAATCACAATATTTGTATACAATTTAGGCATGCATTTATATCCCAACCCAAAACTAAATATCAAAGCAATATCTTTCCCTAGAGCTCCTGAATTACCCGTAATTCCCCATCGAATAAAATTGATGACGTTGAAAGACAACAATAACAGCCATCGACCTATAATACCATAAATATCCATATGCCACGCCGAAACAGAGATTAAATATAAATCACGCATAATTCCCATTTCCGATATTCCGCGAAGTGAAAACAACTTCAACTTTCACGCCCCATGGAATACGACTGTCATCTGTCGGCGAAAAAAGCAATCACTCTCCAGGCCTTACAATGACTCTTTCCGTTTTGTTCCGGGGGCCCTGGAGACAGACGGAATAATGAAACAATCTCGCGTCCAGTAGATTAGAGGGCCTGTACCAAATGTGTGACCTTATGAATATGTGAGGAGATCGGGTCACGATATGCCCAGAGGAATTGGTTGAATCTTTCGGAGAGGAACGGACATTAGATGGTGGGAATTATAGGAAGAAATGGTAATTTGGTGTAATAGATGAATGAATGTGCTCTGTTATGGGTTGTTTGGGTTAATTAATTCATGTAAAGCAAGATTGTGTTTGTGGTGATATGTCTGGACTGGGGTCTGCAGAGACTTTGAGAACATCAATTCAGAACATTATTCAAATTAGAACATGCATGTTATTAATATACAATCTATTTTAACCTTATTTGCTTTTGTAAATGCTGAATTAAAAAAAATTAAAATCACGCTTATAGGTTGTAAAGAACTATAAATAAATTATTCGCTTTGTTCTTAATTAAGTCCTGTTTGAAAGCATTGTGTTTATTTATAAACTATCGGATGAAAAATAATCTTTTCTTTGATTAATATATCTAAGCAAGCAATATATTTTAAACCCGATCATGCACACGAAAGTTAACAAGAATATATGATTAAAATCTTAAATTTTATTATTATTTGGAGCTTCTTGTTTTTCTGCGTTTTATTGTTAACCCTTTGCACTCCGAAAAATAATTAGATGCAAAATTATTCACCTAATACAAAAAATTTTTTTATTGCTATGAAAAATAAATATGCATAATTCTTTTAAGTCGAATTTCTTTGAAAAATTAATCTGCATCTTTTAACCATTATGTAGGCGTTGTTCACAATTAAATTTGAAAAAATTAATTAATAAAACGTCAAAATGATGCACAGTCTTGAATGGTGAGTCACACTCGACATCGGATTACAAAGGGTTAAATACTTTCCATTAACTTTAGGCGTGAATCATAATTTTAAAATAGCATTCTTGAAATATAAAACTTTAGCATGAATGTTTAGAACAAATTCAACGTTTTTGTTTCTTATGGCACTTGCCATGGACAAGCTGAGGTATTAAGCAATTTTAGCCTAATTGACGTCTCTTGTTTTTTAGTAGTGCCAACTAAGGCCAAGAGCACGACTTTTGCCACTCACTCATCACATTCTCTAGGACATCCCCTTTTCATAGAGGGGCACATTCTCACACCTTTCAGATAGAACACGGGAGAACAACCATGCCCGAACCGGGACTCGAACCTGGGATGCCCAGATCATGGGGAACAAATTAAACGTAAAAGAATAAGGAAAAAATTTTGTTTGTTAAATTAGGATGAAAGTTACTTTTAATTGTTGCGAATGTTATCATTAAAATTTTAAATCTTAATTTCACAGAATTGGTAATAAATAATCAAGTGAAAATATAATATATCACCATTTTATTACACAGCAAATATAATAAATAAACCTTTTAATACACCGTAAATATAATATATCAGAATTTCATTACAAAGCAACACGGAATAAAATTGTAGTGGTTTCTACGATTCCGACACTTGAGTCTTTTTTTAGTTTAGTTATATTGACGTCCCATTGTTAACTAAATGGGTAAATTAGTAAAAATATTATTAAAGCTTTATTTTAAGTTTAAGTTAGTTATATAACGTCCCATTTAGTTTAGTTATATTAACGTCCCAACACTAGGGCTACTTTGGGATGGATCTAGTAATTTTGAACAGTGTTCAGATGAAGAGGACGACACTTGAGCTGGCACCCCCTTCTCTCCACAAAACACCAGCGGGAGGAGATTTGACCGTTACTGATTTAACATGAAAAGATCTCCTTTAAACGAGGGTTCTTCGATAGAATAAGATCTCGAACCAGAAACCTTACAAATCAGGAGCCGAGACCTGACCACCAGGCCACCGCAGCCACTCTGAACTTAGAAATGTGAAAATATAGATATAAAGAACTTTGACGAATTTGTTTCAAAAGTTCCCATGGATTTACATTGTTGACAAAACTTCCGTTTAAGATAGACAGCTAAGTATATCGAATCTATATTGAATTCATTCAAAATTTGATGGACAACTACAAATTTGATATTAAGATCATGTAACAAATTTCATCCACCTAGCTTCACGTGTTTCTGAGTTATCGTGTTGACAGACAGACGTCGTTCCAAAATTGTTAGGGCCTTAGGGAGATCCGATATATAGAAAGTCTATAAAATGCAGAAATTCGAAATTTTTGAGTACTATAATACTTTCTGTTTCATATGAGTGGATGTAAAAATATTATTAAAGCTTTATTTTAACTGAAACTCCTTTACAACATATTGTAGTTTTAACTGTCTCGACAAGGGAGCAGGTACCAGGTTCGATCTTGGACTCATTCTCTCTTTCTATCATGGGAGATCATAGTTTTGTTATGATTTGAGGTTTTTTTGGAGCTCGATTGATTTTGAGATTAAAAAAAACACACACTTTTTAAAATATCTACACTTGCGTAATCTGTAAAAACAGCATATCCAATAACTTGACAATTTGGGGATCTTTTGGCAAGGGTCTTGGCGACTTTGCGAGATATGGTGAAAAATAGACAGTTCTGAAAAATTACATCGAAGTTCTAGGGTCATTATTCAGCTAGAAAGCCTAAAACCTTCCAGAACCTTGGCGGAAGCCCTAGATTTTCACGCCAAGTCAAAATATAAATACAACCACCCAATTGACCAAGACATAGAGATGACAGACTTGATGTTGCCCTCTAGCGCACAGAAGCTGTTACATGACTGAAGTATCAGAGACTGTATTTGGAAGCTGTTTCCTGTCGTATTAGCTGGATTGGAGCTGCGAATAAAGACTTGTAACTGCTGTAAAGTCCTGCATCTTCTAGAGATTTCCACGAAAAAACGTCTTGTGATTTTCGAGAGATTGTTTTATCAATTCTCAAGTTTCTCTAATCCCGACGTTCGGTACATGTTTTCTTTTAAATTAATGAGCAAAAATTTGAACGAGTATTGAAATTATTATTATCACTGAATAGACATTTTTCTAAAATTTTGAAATTATGTAAAATTTAGCTTAGTTTTAAATTTATTAAAATTCTAATTAAAATTTCAAAAAACACTTTGAGGTGCAAATATTTTCTTTTAAAATTATACGTGTGCCAAATTTCATAGTTCTTCATTAAATGGTCAAGTATGTTGAGCGCCAGCACCTCACACCCACGCCTGTACACATACGTCTTTATTATTAATCTAGACAATAACTGGAATCATGAAAGATGCTTATTCAACTTAACTATTCATACATGCTACACTTAGAGATTACACAATTAGATATATATTCTACACTTAGTAATTTTTAATTGGATGCAAGGACCAATAATAATTATCATAAAATCATGGGGAAAAATTCTTTCTGGCATGAATGTAAAGTCAATAAATACAGATTTTTCAAAGCAGCTGCTTCATTTTCATGAAAAAAATCTTTAGCTCTTATCATAAATATGAACATTGTACCGAGCATATTAGATCTTGTTATTAAAATCTGGTTGATACTTAATTTATAAAAATATTTTAAAGTAGTTTTCACGAGCTTATGCTTAAGACAATAGATAGAATCTTCATATGTTTGATAGCATATTTTACTTGTCTAAAAATAAAAGTCACGAGATTTAACGAGTCACAAGATTTAACGATCTTGCTCGTGTTCGGGGAGTCCCGGTTCGGGCATGGTTGTTCTTCTGTATGCTAGCTATGAGATGCGTGACTGTGTCCCTCTGTAAAAAGGGGCTGTGAAAGCAAATGTGGCGAGTGTGTTGCTAAGTCGTACTCTTGGCCCTAGATGGCGCTTCTTCAAAAACAAGAGATGCTCATTTTAGCTTAAAATTACTGATGCATCAGCTAGCATGTCCATAGACAAGTGTCATTTGTAACAACAACAACAACAACTATTTCCTTTTGATCAATCAAATCGAAAATATCCGCTAATATATTCGATACTTTAAAGCTTTTAATGAATTTAAAATGATAACATTCAAATCATTACTTATCAGCCTTAAAGGATAGCATTGTTTTGCAGTTTAATTAAAAATTTAATTAAATAGCAATTAACTAGCCTTTGAATAAAATAATTCTAGGAGGAAATATTATTAATAATTTAATTAAAAGTATTCGTAAATTGTTGTCGTGTTCCGCTTTACAGCGAAAGAGGGGTGCAGCAGCTTCTGAGGGTATGAATTCCCTAAGCAACCGAGGGTGGAAGTCATCCATCTAGCTCTTACACGTTATAAACCTTTTTTAAGGGGTCAGACTTCATTCATGCATTTCATTCATTCATCCATAGATCGTAATTGAGATTTGGAACAGAGAACGATCCCTTCTGACCCAGAACTCCGAGTGTTATAACTCTCGACAAGTAGGACTTTGGACCAAGACAGATTTAAAGTACGCCAGCCACCACACACACGGAGAGTAATCGGCTAGTGGGTTCAAACTCTCAGTATATGGGGTACGAATCCAATGCCCTACTAACCAGGCTCTCCAGGCCCAGTATTTGAAAAATGTAAATTTGATTTTTAATTAATCTCATCAAGAATGGAAATTAGATTCCACATCATTAGAACATTGAGGAGATTAATAGTGCGCTGCTTCGTCTCTGAACACAATTTAATTATTACAAATGTCAAGCAGAATATAAGTAAGTAATTTTCTCATAATTAATCCACAGATCATAATTTAGATCCGGAACTAAGAATGATCACCTCAGATCCAGTACAGCCAGTGGCGCTATTGCGCTGTAATATCTTTAATGCCTTAATGGAAGAGGAAGTTAATAGTATACTATCAATATACTTAATCTTATTGCGAATTCAATTTACCAACTAATACTAAAAATTTTCAACTCATCAACAAAAATAAACCTTTTTTTAGCAGGAGGGGGGGGAGTAGATGAGAAATTGAATGTATGAAAACTACATATGGATTCATTGGTTTTACTTTAGTGCGATTGGAATATTACAATTTTTAGTTTTGTTAAGTATTCTATATTAAAATCATGTGCCCTAATCAATATAAATAAGAATGAATCTCCAAATGTTCGATTTTTGCTAAGCTCAAAAATCGAAAACGGCTTAACCAATTCGGCTAATTTTTAAAAAAATATGTTCGTTTAGACACGTGGTAGATTCTTATAGAGAGAAAAAACAGAATTTTTAAAAGAAAAATAGCAAAAACGACACTTTTCTTACTTTCCCAGCAAAAATCTTCATTTCGCCACCGCCAAATGAATAAGGCTTCAGTTTGCTTTTCTTTCCATGCTAATGAGGGTATGCTTAACATGTTTTCGACCAGTTATTTAAAACGATTCTGTTTATTTTCTTAGTGTTTAATGCATTTAAAATTGAACGTTGTTAATTCATAGACTTTTTGGATTCATTCTAAAGAATTTTTGAATTAAAATTAAAAAAAGATTAAAATGAAATCTTTTTTGCATATTTCAATGTATCAAAACAGAACATCATTTCCTGAACGGCCAAGCACCACGTGCTAATGCCAGTTATATTATATTTTCATTCATTTTAAACGTTTCATTGAATGAGTCACTTTAGTATTGCAAACGATCCAAAAAACTTTGTCCCGCATTGATTGTTTACAAAAAATA
This sequence comes from Argiope argentata, assembly GCA_026289955.1. NCBI lineage: Eukaryota > Metazoa > Arthropoda > Arachnida > Araneae > Araneidae > Argiope > Argiope argentata. The sequence goes on along the minus strand of JAOUZG010028872.1, from coordinate 2,412,752 downwards.
TCACCTTTCCTATTTATTTCATTTCATATAATCACGCGCTCAAAATGACGTTATTCTAGGCTTTATTTACTGTAGTCATCAACTTATTTTTTGTAATCTGAGATTTTGTAAAAGCAATGTCAACACGTTATTAAAAGCTGATTTTTTGAGATACTCGTGCAGATAATAATAGTTTTGTTTTTCGCCTACGGATTTTTGTTGACGCCAAAAACCGTCATTCCCAAAACAACATCACGTTCTGACATGATAATAATAAAGGATATTAAAATTTTCTAATTTGTATTACGTTACCCCAACAGGCGTAGAGAATTCACGCATTTGCTTTGACCCAATTGGAGCTGAAAATTCACGCATGCACAGTGTGTTGTAATTGTTGACAACTGCGTTTTCATTTTAATTAAAAGTTTAAAATTTATGTTTATAATACTCTTGTGGCTATCTCAATCTCGATCAATTAATAGAATAGACTTGACTTGATTTATGAAATACGGGCTTTATTTGCTATTTTACTTTATTTCATTGCACATTGTAGAGTTTTTAGGTGAGTTGTGTGCTTTTCTATGCGTTCGAAGTCGTGGGCAAAACCTGGTTATAATACCATTACAAAACCTGGTTATAATACCATTACAAAACCTGGTTATAATACCATTACAAAACCTGGCTTATAATGCCATTACAAAACCTGGTTATAATGCCATTACAAAACCTGGTTATAATGCCATTACAAAACCTGGTTATAATACCATTACAAACCCCGATTATAAT
>JAOUZG010028872.1:2394562-2406411 GCA_026289955.1 Argiope argentata | reverse complement strand
GATCTTTTTTTCAGGCGATCGGGATAAATAGGAGTTGGACGTAGGGATAATTAAAATACGCAGATCATTATGCAAATTGCAGAAAGAAAAGGCAATAAAATCCCTCTCCTAATAGTCTGCTCGACATGAAGCATTTATCTGTCTCTCCCCCCTTTCAATTGTGCAATTTGGTGGGGATGATTGGGGGGAGGAAAGAGAACGTTCTACCTAACCGACAGAAAGGGACAGGGGTGACTCATTACTTGAGTGACCTGGTAGGTTACAAGGGAATGAAAATAAAAGGAGTTTTGCTTTGGGTGGTTAAAAACATTGCACGTTCCATTCACGATTGTCATTGTAATGAGCTACGTTTTTCGAAAAATTCGGAACATTTAATTAAATTGTATTTTCTTTTCTTTTTTCAAAACTCTTTTGAATGTAAATCTATTTTTAGCTTTGAACCTAAATATGATTTGGGGGGGGGGGGGGTGAAATCATTGTTTGTAACTAGTATTAAGTTCTGAGTGATTTTAATACCGGATTGTCCAAAACTTTAATCAACAGAAATACGCTTGATAATTGTAGCGTTTTATAAAACAGTGTTTTAATAATTAGAGACAATGAATGCTTTATCAAACATGTATAAATCTATACATAAGACAATTAAAGAATGTTTAGAGCTAGGCTGCTGAAATTTAACACATTTTCTTTTCATTTAATTAGATTTCCATCAAATTTCGGGATGAAATCTCTTCTGAGCAAGTATATCTCTCCTGTTGTCTAAGTATAAATTAACATTATAACTACAGAACGTAGAGATATAGGTTGGTAAAATTTAGTACATAGATTTAATATTTTTAGATATATATCATATGCGGAGGAAAATGTATTGCGAAATAGATCCTCTATACTTTCAGAAGCATGTAAAAGCCGATAATTCAAAAGCACAATGACTTAAAGATATGAAATTCGGTTTTGTTATTTTGTGACTCCAATTGTCAAGAAGTGTCAAATTTTGATTTTAATCCTTGGAGAAAAATGCCCAAATTATATAATAAGTTTGCTGGTATTAACCGTATCTATGGGATTAATCTCCAAAAAATCATTAAAGTTCGCATTTTAAGAGGTGCTTCCATAACCATTGATCAGCACGTGATTAATCTATACTACTATTATAAATGTGAAAGTTTGGATGGATGGATGGATGATGGGGTTCAATCACGTCAGAACAACTGAACGAAATTGGATGAAATTTAGCACACAGATATATTATAGTCTTCAGAAGAACACGGGCTAATTTTTATTCCGGTTAATTAAGTGGTTAATTTTTTTATTAGTTAAAAATTAAATTTTCCACCAAAAAATAAAAAAAAAAACATCTGAAAACATCTGCCTGAGCTTTTTGAACGCTTGTTTTTATTTTTCTATTTCCGGTGTTCTTTTAATATTATCTTATCTAATGGAATTCTTTGTGATTTATTTTAGGATTTCCCGATAGAAAGCCTTTTTCATTAGAACAAAATATTTAAAATATATATAATCGTTTGTTTTTATTTTTCTGTTTCCGTTTTTTCATTTTAATATTATCTTACTATTCTAAAGGAAGGTTTAAATTTTTTTTTACGCTGCTCGTGTGTTAATATAATTCGATATTTCCTGTTCATTTCTCTTGATTTTTTTTCTTGTTGTGCAAATTCCTTTTGCCTATTTTCATCATTTTTTATTAAATTTTTTAAAGTACTTTTAGAGTTTAAAGTGCATAGCTTTTAAGTAGTTTTTTTTTTCCCACGCTAATGATGTTAGACTTATGTTTTCGACCGGTTATTTCAAACGGTTCTGTTTATTTTCGTAGTGTATGATAAATTTAAAACTAAACTTTGTTAATTAATAGATCTTTTGATTCTTTCCGAAGTGCTTTTGAATAAAATTAAAATAGATGAATTGAAATTAAAATTTTCTAATCTGCATTACGTTACCCCAACTGGTGTTTAAAATTCCCGTCTTTGCGTTGTTCCAATTGATGTTGAAAATTTATGCATGCATACGGTTTTGATAACATTTTACATTGTGATTAGACTGTCAGCTCTCACATATACACATCAAAATTTCCACGCGTACGAAGTCGCGGTAAGAGCTGTTAATACATAAATACATTTTTAGGCCGATATCTTAGAGCAGGGCAAGCACATCTTCCCGCGATCTGGCCATTTTGGGTTCCTGCCCAGCTGCTTGCATGTGTTGTTCTTTCTCTGTTGTTGTTTTTAACAGTTTTTTAAAGTTTTAAACAATTTTCCCCCTCCTATTTATATATAGTTTCCTTACACAAGTAAATTAAATCCACTTTGGATAATTTTGATGTTATTTCTAAAGAATTTTGTCCGTGATTGTATTCGGAGCTCAAAAGATTTATCATAGAAAATATCTTCGATTGTACAAATGCTTTCAAAGGGTGCAAATTTTTTTAATGATTACGCATCTCTTGAAAATTATATATTATATGCATTTCATGCTCTCTCTATGTAAACAATCCTTTATATGTGTTGTCGACCACGCTTGAAGATGAAGAGCCAGGGTTTCTTAAAAATATGAATTTATTATTTTGCCACATAAAACATAACTCCCTTCTTGGCGTGTTAAAAGATAAAAGTACAATTTTGCACAGAAAAGAAACCTTGTCCTTGCATGTATTGTAAAGCACACACACACCTATCGCGAAGTTATCTATATAACAATAAGAAAATGGAATAACTTTTATTTGTCTTAAACACACCTCCAGTGTTGCCAACGAAGATCTAGGAAACATGCACCGACCATATGCAAATTAGTGAGGTCATGGCATGGGATTGAAAAAAAAAACTTCAAAATATTTAACAATATAAATGCGACTTAATTTTGAAGCATGTTTAGATGAAAATTTTCTTTTAAATCATCTTTAATTTGCTCAGAAGAGATTTCATCCCGAAATTTGATGGAAATCTAAAATTAAATGAAAAGAAAATATGTTACATTTCAGCAGCCTAGCTCTAAACATTCTTTAATTGTTTTATGTATGGATAGTCATTAGGAAAAAATACTTTTTTCGAACTTAAGAGGGTATTTACGTATTAAGTCGTCGTTCTTTATCGCCAAATTTGAAGGTGTCGCCAATCAGTTGCTAAACAGCCAATAATGGCAAAGAACCGCCATTATTAAAAAACTGTGCAACCTTAACTGGTTTCAGCCTTTCCGCAGAAGATCATTAACCCTTAATAAACTAGAGTTTCAATTTTGATACCAATCTTTTAAACCGAATGTTCACATTACTATTAGTGTTTTTTATAGATTGGCTGTACGTATTTTACTGTTGTATCATATTCTTTCCAACGAAATTTTAAAAAAAATCAAATGTCATTATTGTTTTATTTTATCTATGACATATTACTCGCGCGGCAAATTGAACAAGTAAACACATTTTACTAAAAGTTTTGTTGAATACAAATTTGATATATTTTCTTTTTCTGAAGAATATAAATACTTGCGATAATAAAAACAATCAATGTTTCGCTTTATTTCATGCATAGGTATATCTGATTTCTTTATGGCGTTAATGCCTGAAGTATCAAAATTGATACCTGTTTTTTTTTCTAAATAAATATGTAAAATAAATATTGTGATTTTTTTTCTATTTTTCCCCTCATCTAGACCCTCAAGCAAACACAGTAATATTAAAAATAAATCACTTTCGTAAATCAGGCTACTAAGGGTTAAGTGCTTTTTCTGTTCTGATTCTTTGACTCGTTAAAATGGTTGAAATTTGGGATTTACCTGCCAACGAAAAAGATGTAGTGACGTATTTCCAACATTATGGAATTATTCCATCTAAAAATGCGCGTTTGGATGGACATAGGATAAGTTTATACATGAAAACGGACAAACAATGGCGGTGTAATGTTTCAAAGAGTTCTGGCCACCTAAGTAAATTGGCTCGAAGTGCTTGGTCGACGGTCTAATACGTAAGTACCTTTAAAGGTGTCTAAAACATAGAAATTCGTCAACATATCTAATTCGATTTATTTGGAGAATACAATGCTTTATTTATTTATTTTTATTCGAGAAAGTAAGAAAAAAGAGTACAAAACTAACTTAACATACTTCCAACTTACTTACCAACCCTACAAAATACCCGCATCAATCCATTCTAAAATCCTCTTCACTTCATTTCCCATTCAACACACGTTCGCAGAGCCATTAAAATTTCCGCCATCTTAAACTCAATCGACCATTTCTCAAGCTCGGAATGGCAACCGTCCCGAATGTCTGCAAATCGTCCGAAGGGAACCTCGCTTTTACGATCCATCATCTGCCCATGATCCGTCCGCAAAAAAACTGACTCCCACTTTTTACGGCCGTGTCTGGTCCGTTCGTAAAAATCCGGGACCCGGACCTGATTTTTACGATTCCAACCAGGGCGAAGCGGGTGCTTGTCCATAAATATTCCTCTCTGGTTTTTATCTCTCTCGCAGGGCCTTTTGTTTCAAGCGCAGAGCGGCGGTTTATTTTCAGTATTGCTGGCAATTTAATTTTCTGGACTGTCGCTTATTACCGGACGGATCTTGAAAAAGTTTGACCCTTCGGGGGTTAGTGGGTGGAAAGATGAAGCGGAGAGTGGTCATTGGGGGAAGAGATGGATTTAAATAACTTGAAAAGGGACGCTGTAAAGCATTTTAATGTCGAATAACATATGTTAAAAACTATTCAGAAAACAAGTAATATAAAAAATTCCTACTTAGGTCAACAAAGATAATTTTATTTTAGTTGCTTTTTATAAAGTAATTAAAATCAATATAAATAATTTATTAAAAAATTATGTATGGTAAAAACAAAATCAAGTCCGTATTATTTGGAAATTAATCAGAACATACTGCGCATGCTGGAATTTTCAATGTCAATTGGGCAGGCAACACAAATGCACAAATTTTCCATGCCTGTTATACAGTACAGTTTAGAATTTTTTAATTCCCTTTATACTGTTTTATTTTATTTCAAAAGGAATCCAAAAAAGCGATTAATTAACAATGGTTAATTTTAAATACATGAAACACTAAGAAAATAAACCGAATCGTTTCAAACAATCGGTTGAATAATCAGTTAAGCCTAACCTCATTGGCGCTAGGAAAAAGACAAATTCAATTCGTTACATATTTGGTGGTGGGGAAATGAAGATTTTTGGTGGGAAAATTAGTTTTTAAATTAAGTAATAAAAAATTAACTTGATAAATTGATATTTGATAAATTGATAGATTGATATTTGAAAAAACTGCATCACCGTCAAGTGTCTCTCACTACAAGTTTAACAAAAATAAATTTGAACTTGATTGAATGCATAAAAAGTTTTATTAACGACTGAAAATTTGAACAAGATATGAATATATAGGGTGAGTGAGCTAACAGCAAGAATTTAATGAATATAAGTAAATAAATAAATGCTATAGTAATGGTGTATAAGTGATAGTGTAAAGAAAATAATCGGTACAAGAGTCTTCCCAAAGCGTTCTGAAAAAAGTTATAATAAAGATATTATACCAGAGTATGTTTGGTATGACTCTGGCACTGAAATTTTACTTTTGACGTTAGTTTCGCACTTTTAATGGATCTATCACGTGATCTTTGGCGAAAAATTCTTGGTACGTGGTTAATAGTATGTGAAAAGAAATTTTTTTTTCAGGGACGTTTTTTTTCAAACGACTGAAACAAAAATTTGATTCAAAACTACACTTATAATCACAAATTTTTATAACTAAAATTCATATATTTAAGTCTTTGTGTTTTTGAGTTATCGTTTTGGTACTTATCCTTTAGCCAAGCATAGCAAAATAATGTAGAATTCTGCCAAATTTCCTTGGCGATTTTTCATTGGCAGCCAGCTAAATAAAATAAATAGAATATTAATACATATACCAAATACATATACATTACAATACCAAATGCATACAATACATTAATATACATTAAAATACCAAATACACGCAATACATTAATACATATACATTACAATACCAAATACATACAATACATTAATACATATACATTACAATATTAAATACATACAATACATTTATACATATACCGAATACATTTACACCAATTCTAATAATCTATTATGTAAATAATAAGGAAAATATATTTTCTAAAATAATGTATAAAAGGAATAATTTTTTAGAGCGAAACTTGAAAAAACCTTCTTAAGAACAAAGAACAAAAGAAATATTTAAAAAAAATAGATCGAGATGCTAATTCCAGGAAATTAAAACAAATATGATATTAATAACTCGTCTAACTGCATGTTAATAATAAATAATGCACACCATTTAGAAAAAAGAACAAAGACATACACTTTTTTGAATGAAACACTTTTCAGAACGAAGAAAAAAAATTAATACTTTCTTTATGTTGACCCAAAAAAAAAATTACACAGATTAATTAATAACAAAGAATCTCGAAATATTAAAACTACATAGAATTATTTTAAATAATAAATAAAAAAATATTTTTTAATTACTGATGTTGCTATTTTGATCTTTTAATTCAAAGTCTTCCAAAAACACTATAATCGAAATTACAAAAGCATGATGTCACTATCTATATGACAGGTGTTTCAATATCAGGTGCTTTTATAGAACACATCTACCAACAAAAACCTCCGCACTTTAGAATTCCTTACAAAGGAACGACGTAATTTGCCTTTACAAATAGGGCCTATAAAAACGAAATTACGAACGCTTAACCCATAGCGGTTCGCCTCTGAATAGCAAATTATTACTATTTATTGCATTTATTTACCGCCAAAAAAATCAATCTAAATGGCCTTATTAATCGATTTTTTCCATGTCCGATACCAATAAGAATAATTGCCGCTTGGTATATCTTTTCAGAAATATATCCACAGCTGTTTCAAATGATGCTGGAGTATAAATAATGAATGGAAAATTCTTTTTTTTTACGCGCTTGGATAATGGGTTCCGTTTCTAGAAGAAAAGTGCGACAGGTGACTGGATGGGGACCGTCGCAGAAGAGGTCGCGGCACAGTGGGGCACGCAAGCGAGAGCGTGACGTGCTGGTCGCACATCGGGGAGGTCGCCAGGGGAGTCCAGAATTCATCTTCTGTGTGTCGTGATCTTAAATGAAGCGCAGTAAATAGTTGTGAATGATTACGAGTAATTTTCACCGGTTACTCCCACCTGGCGAGTGCTGGACCGAGGATTTGGCAGACATTTTTAACCACATGGATGAAATGAAGGAGAATGTATTAACTACAATGGGTTCAAATTCTGTTCACGTTTTAAGTTCAGAAGCGGCGGCAGGAATTTCACGACGGGGTGGGGGCAAGCAAAATATCTTATTTGAAATTAAAATAACTCAAAATAATTAGTTTTACATTTAATTAAAGAAAATCAAGTATTATTAAGTTTTCCATTGTACATTTGTAAAAAAAAAAAGTGTTGTTATGCGATAGGAGGCGATATCTCATTCACTTGTCGGATATATTGCCAAAATAAGTGCAAATTATAAGTTAAATAACCGGCTGTTTAATCAAATGTCGGAAATCTGCTGACTTGAGTTTATAGTGGATTGATCAAGAATTGTTAATATATTAGCTTATCGTCTTTTTCGGTTATATTGTCAAAAGTAGTGCAAATTATAAGCTGAATGAAAGACATTTGAATCGGATGTCTGAGAATCTGCTTAACATATGTCTTCGACATCCATTATTTTCCATTTTTAGGTCTATCGAAAATTGTCTATGAAAATACGGCATATTGTTGCTATACCACCCTATCGGAATATTTTGCCAGATATAGTCTAAACAATTTAACCATTGCTTGGATATTTCGATTGTTTACAATGTATTAATTTCAAGGAGGTTTTTAAATAATCATATCTGATAATGCGCAGCTCTCTACAACCATCCTTAAATGGTGAACATTTTTTCCGACAAAACTCTAAATATCTCGCCGACGGGGAGGGGGGGACAAGAGGTTACCAACAGGGGGGGCAATTGCCCCCCTGCTATCACCGCCTCTGTTTAAGAACAGTTATTTTTGGAATGTAATTGTTTTGTCACTGATTTGATGTAATAAAAATAGAGTTTCCTTTTTACCTGTTAAGGTTGAACTTTTTAAAATTTCTCTAATTACAATGCCTTTTCTCATTGAAAGTAATTGGTATCTTTCTCCTAGAGAAAAAAATGTTTAGAATTTTACTCCGTTTAAAGAACAAATTTTAAATGTTTGCTTTAAAACTGAAGGGTTTGGTTTGGTTTGGTTTTATATGATTTACTGGCTTATATTTGGCTATACTAAGCTTCATGAAAGAATGATACTCGTGTTTGGGCAAATATTTTTAACTAGATAAGTGGTACTTGCTAACATTAAAATTATATAGGTGATAATAATGAAACAGATAGAGTCTTGACTTCTTTTAATTTACAAAAGGATTTTACTATTCTTATATTTAATAAGTAAAAATTAGGCATTTTTTTACTAATTTTGATGATTAGGCTCAAATATTTTTTAACTGATCAGTTCGCACCTTTCATCAATTAAATGGCCCTAAGAAGTTGTTTAGTTAATTATTCAGAACTCTTCCACGCAGATAATTAATAGAAAGGAAACTGCAACAAAGGTTCAAAATTTTTTCACTTATATCAGGGAATTTATGCTATTATGCGTGTGTATGTATAGAAAAAGGAATTATTAATCAAAAATATGTGAAGAGAATTACCCCTCAAATCAATTATTTAATTTATTATTAATTTATTTAAAATGAAAGATGCAAATTCAGATTAAAGATATCAGAATCAAACTGAAATGCCAGGTTATAAAATCGAATTTATTAGTCATATTATAAATTAATAAATTATTTTATAAATAATATTTAAATTTTTTAAAGTACTTGATGAAAGCACAAGTTATTCTGTACGTCGGATATTAAAAAACAATTTTAATATCTGACCTAAGATCGAATATCATTTCCAGACCACAACAGGATGCAATTAATTTTTTGAGTGTGTTTATATTGTCCTCATTTAACCTGTTGCTAATACATTTCCTGAATCCGAAGATGCAAGCGGAAAAACACAAATACGATTTTTTTTACAATCCAAAATCAGCAAAATTGAATTCAAATAATTTAAATTAAATTGAAGATCTAAAGAACTTCATTAAATAAAAGAATTTAAGCTCTCACTTATTAAAAGGGCAGAATTAGCTCGGTATTGTTATTAAGATGCTAAATAATAGAAAAATTACATAAAAGTTAAATTACGAAACCTAATTAAAAATTGTACTGATTTTGAAGGTTTAATTTTTTTCTTCACATTGATAATATTTAGTAAATTTCAAACGATAAAAATTAAAGGAAATAATTGAAAACAGTGCAATAGAGAAAAGAAAGAGAAAAAAGAAACCAATAAATGCAAACGATATTTTTAGAATTTAAATTATAAAAAAAAATATTTTTCATTAATCGCGATTTTTTAATTTGGCAGTTTTCCAAACTAGTGAAAAAGATTATTTTTCCTACAATACACAGTGTTCAGAAGAAAATATATCTTTGAAATGACCAAGATAAAAATTAATTGGAAAATAAAATTTTATATATATTGATAGTTTTATTTCAAATTTACTTCATCTTCCTTTATAATCGCGCTATTTAATTTTTTTTTCTGTTTGTAACATTCTTTATGTAAAGGCAATTCCTTGACATTTTTCTGTCAAAGTTATTAGGTTCGGAAGGAAGAAATTTGAGTTCAGGAACCAACCTTAAAAACCATCAATATTTTTTTTTATATAATTCCATTATCCAGTTCGAATAATTATTTTGAAAAATGTGAAATAAGATTAGAATTTTGAAACCAGGAATTGTAGTTTTCATTTTTGGTATTTTTTAGGAATAGTGTTTAATTTTTAAGAATTATTCCATCATTCAAGAAATTATATCGCAAGTATAGAACAAGTTATTTTTTGTAACATTATTATTTGTTTTCTTTAAAAGTGCTCTGATTTTTATTTTCTAAAAACAATACAAAATACATCGAAACACTATTAATCAAAATCTGTGAGATGAATTTCATTTTATCGAATATCAAGAGGGGTCTCCACAGAATTTTCTCGAATATTCTTTTATAAACTTGTCATGCTAGATAATATATTACATGACAATGGCATATATTAGTTACGAAAGATTAAATTTTGGTTTAAATTTAGAATTGCAACTCAATTTACCTTGGCCTTGTCCCTTAGGAGAGTAATTTGCGATTAATCATTGGCGTGGGATAAACAGTATACAAAAATCAAATCCGCGCTTTAAATACGTTATCTTAATCGATTGAAACAAAAATATGACAAAAATCTGCACTTGTAGCCGTAAAATTGGGTAACAATTTTCATATATTTGCGTCATATATAAACGTCATTCGGTTATCGCGTATGCATTTTTTTGAAATTATAATCTGATAGATGGTAAGTTTGTTTTTGGATTTGGCTAAAATTTGCTAAGTGCCCATATTATAGATATTAAATATGTGTACTGAATTTTATCTATTTAGCTTTTATAATTTTTCTTCAAATGTTAATTTACTTTTGAGTAGCTGAACATACTGGCAGTTGCACAGATTTTGCTAAAAAATATATCGAAATCTGTAAATTTGGTCTAAATACAGTATGCGAATATTTCAACCATCTAGCTGAAATCCATTGATTTATTTTTGTCACATCAGACAGACAGACATTTTTCAGAAATGTATTTTTTGAACTCAGAGAGGTCTAAAACATGGAGATTCTTCAAAATCTCGATTTCTAAATGTTTAACAATTACAGTATTTTCTCTGTACTATACATAAGAGAAAGTAAAAAATAGAAAAATCAAGGAAATTTAAAAGTTTCCTGCAAAGTCCATAAATTTCGTTTCCCGATACTGCAGGTACCATTTAAAATGTAGACTGCTACTTGGAACATAGAAAACCGATTTATATAAAAAGAAATACCCATTTCTCAATAGGATCAAAACTGACACTGCAGAATATGAGCTTTAAAATGGTCTTAAAAACTACACTAAACTAAATTAAAATTGTATGCGAATGACTAATATTTGTAATATTAACATAAGAACATATTTAGCAGCTGAATTTGTTTATCACTCGCAGTTTCTCGTCTAAAATAAAAGCTGTGAGAATATGAATTATGCAAATTACTATCCACCTTTTATTTGTAAATTTTATAGAGGCATCATTTGAAACGACCTTAAGTGCTCTCTAAATGTGAGCAGTTTAGCCAAATTAAACACATGATGCACGTGAGGGAGATCGATAGATGCATAACATGGTAATGTTATTTTCAAAATGACAATGGTATAAAATATTCAAAGCAAACTCACTTATAAGCAAAATTGTGAAATAAAAAATGCAAACACGTGAAAAAGCTCTTAAATGTTAATTCATCAACTAAGCTGTGAATGGGTAAAAATTCATTAAAATGTGAAAAAAGGAAATTAAAAGTTCAAAATTTATTTCTCTTTAAAACTTTAGAAAAACAATTAAAAGGATGTCTCTTTTTTTTTTTTTTTGTACTTTTCGGTTATTTTATTTCACGAATTCCTCCTACTATCCCCTTTTTCTCCCTGGTAGTTAAAAATTTTCATTTTATTCACTCCACCAAGTTTAGAAAGAGACAGCATTGAAATTATTTAAATGTTCAAATAGTAAGCTTTTTCCAATCTCCAAATTTCTGAATAATTAGAGTCGGTAAAATACATTTCTGGAATTCCGTTTTTTTTTTTGTGTGTGTGTGTGTAAAATAAAATTTTAATAAATAAATAAATAAAATGAAATCTCA
>JAOUZG010028872.1:2351634-2360999 GCA_026289955.1 Argiope argentata | reverse complement strand
TTCTACTTTAACAGAATCTACTAAACCTAAATCTCCTTTGTAACGCAGAATCGGCATCATCATATTCTTCCTTACAAGGGGAGGGCACCAGGTGGAAAATTGAGTTCAAAACGAGATTTATAATAATGAAAGTATGTCTTTAGAATATTAATTTATTAAAGAGTGATAGGGAGCCAATTTCGTGGAAATGAACGTTCAAACAGAGCTTATATATTAGCAATATGTCGTCAGTACCGAGTGCTCAAAAACGCCTTCGCAACTTTAACTCTGTGTGTGTGTGTGTGTGTGTGTGTGTGTGTGTGTGTGTGTGTGTGTGTGTGTGTGTGTGTGTGTGTGTGTGTGTGTGTGTGCGTGTGTGTGTGTGTGCGCGTGTGTGTGTGTGCGTGTGTGTGTGCGCGCGCGTGTATGTGTGTGTGTGTGTGCGTGCGTGTGTGTGTGTGTGTGTTGACGCAAAAAGAAAAACTGTTATAATTCACCATGGCTCGATTGGCAGAGCATTGGATTACAAATCCTTTGGTCCCTGGTTCGATTCCCGGCCAGCGCATTTTTTCGACAGACACTGGGATTTTAATTTAAAATTGATCTTATTATTTCTCTCAAATCGAGACGATTCTAGAACATTCTTTACCATTCGAACGAGATGATTTTCGATTGTTCCCCAGATGTATAAAAGCTGAGTTCTGCTCAGTTATTCGTTCTGTTCTCCAGCGAGTTGCTTGTTGCTAATAAAAGCTACAGTTTCTAAATATCCGTGTCTTTAATTCAGTCATCGTGAATATATATATATATATATATATATATATATATAATTGAAAGTTTGACTCAAAATTATTATTTCATCAAAGAAATTTTCTTATATTACTTTAGAAAAGCATATGTATTTGGTAAACAATAAAACTGGTTTGAGCTTCATTGCAACAATAAAAGACGTTCTTATAAATTGTGTTTAAAATTGATCTTCAAAAGTTTATGGAAATTAAAAAAAGAAATTACACTTGGATTGGTATCTATATCATTGAAATGTTTAGCCTTTGAATTTGAAGGGTACAAGAATGGTTTTTGTGCCATAATACATTCCGAATTTATGAAGGAATGACCTTGAAATTTTGATTAAATTTAGATGTTAAATTAAAATTAATCCAGAGATTTAGTTAAAAATGGAACTAAAATTATGAAACCGACTTCATAACAGAAAGACTATCCTTTCTTAATTTCTCAGATTTTGTTTTACGCAAAATATAAAAAGCATGCCATCCTAAAAACATTACAATGAGAATTATATAAATATATCGCGACACCTTCGATAGCAGAAGAAAGCGAACTCAACAGCTTCTAGAAAATAAAAACACTTGCTGACTCGGCCACAATACGAATAGTCAGAAGAGAGTGCAATAATCATCCATCTTCGTCATATCCATAAAAAATACAGATTCAATGAGTGGCACATTTCTTTTTATGCATCGCATCGCCATCAAAGAATACCGCCAAACATCCCGAAGACATCATGAGAAAAAAAACTTCTCTGATTGGACCAGGAGGATAATAACAGTCCCACCGAGTTCCTTTCATTTACAACTTCTTTTCGGAACGATGCCACCGCCACCACTTCAACGACTTCCCTTTTCCAATCCCGGAACCGGAAGTCGGGATCCGGAAGGGAACGGATTCGCTCTCTCCACTTGTGGCGGTAAAGGATTGAGGTTGGGAATAAGAGTTCTTTGATTAATGCCGGCAATTTGCAGGATGCCTGTTTGGGGCCGGAATAAGGGAGAGCACGGGACTCGCATTTTAAATGGCTGCGAGATTGCGATGGGGGTTTGTGATTGGGTGGATTATCAAGGAGACGGTGGCGCGTTACGCGCTCCAGGGGATTTGTGGAATTGTGGCGGAGGAAGAAGGGAATAAAGAAATGCAGAGAATAGGCCTAAGTGGTGCAACACCTTTCTGTATGTCACTTTTATTGCTTCGATTGCACCCTTTTGAAAGGAAATGCAAGAAAGTTGCATAAAGAAATAGCCCACAAAATTTTACGATGTAAATTTTACAAAAGATAATTTTTTAGATGATTTAAAGAAATATCGTTAATTATTCAATCTTATCCAGTAATGATTACTATTTGAAATAATGTTTCTTAAACCTGTCATGTGAAAGAAATGAATTCATTGCTTGAAATAGTCACTTTCAATATCAGGATCAGACCTTTAAATATTAGTTTGTAATTTGTTTAATTATTTTTTTATCCTTTTTATGTGTTTCCCTTCCCCCTGAGGGGCACCTCTAAATGTATTTTTGCCAATAGAATGAAGAAAAAAAATTTGACACGAAGCTCAACTGTAGTCACAAAACAACGAATCAAATTTTGTTGATTTGTGTTATTCCGTTTATAAGTTATTACGCTTACATGCATACTAAAATACAGACTGTCGATCCTTGATAGAGTGTTCAAAATTTAATAAAAATCTATATTTTAGAATCTGAATCCATTTACTAAATTATATCAACCTAGATCTTTGTATTTTGGAACTATAGAATTCAGACAGAAAAATAATTTCTTAGTAAAAAAAAATTTTTGTTGAAAATTTGATAAAAAATCTACAATTTGATTGTAAATTTATATATTAAATATCATCCATCTAGCTCAAAGCGTTTCATATTTATCGTGATCACAGACGAATATAGCACCAAGTTTATTTGTTTTTAACTCTGGGAGAATTGAGATTCATCGAATTATCAAGTTCCTATTTTGTGAAGATTGCAATACTTCCTTTTTTTTTCTTCATATACGAGACAGAAAAAAAGTTGTTTATTTATAGTTTCATTTGAATGAGCAGTGTAGATTTTAATAAAAAAATATTAATAAAATAATGAAAAACTCCTTCATGAAAAAGTAATAATTGCTTCTGAATAATTCCCTATTATTAAAACAATGTTCTTTTCCCATAGAACATTGCTAATGTTTGCATGCTTTCTAGAAAACTACCCGTTTTTTTAATCTTCAAATTATAGCTTCCATAGCGTCTTAGATTCTTAAAACTAAATTAATACTTCAAACATTTTAGAATTCTATAGACTTATTTATTCTTTTCCACTGAACTGCATATATTACAAGTATTGCCAGATTGCAAAAGGTTTTACAAAAATTAAACGAAATAAAATTAATAAAATATGTTTATCAAAGAAAAAAATCGTTTGCTTTTAAATCTTAATAATATTTTAATCAAAATAAAAATAGCAGCAGCTATAAAATGTCTGAAAAGAAATCGTCTGCTAAATGTTTGTTAACAGATTTAGATTATAATATTTACCGAACAGTATTATTTGCTTTTTGCTTTAATTAAGTTTCTTAATCTATATAGGAGTAACAAAATATAATTTAAACGTTAAAGAAACAGTAATTATTTACTCTAAATTTGTGGACGTATTTGCATTGCAAATTGTATGGAAGTATTGGAAGTATTGCAACTATTTATTCCTTGACTAAGAATCTATATTGAGGCCGCAAGTCATTGAAAATTACATTTTTTTAAATTAAAATTGACAAAATTTTGAGAAAACTTGATGCCAACAAAGAACTTGTATTTATGTTTAAAATTTTATTAATACAAATGCAGATCTAATGAAGAAGAATTGTAGAAATATTTTTTAATGTTTAACATTTCGCCTTCAAAACTGTCTGGCTAATTAGCTCTGTCAAGCAAATGTAAAAGCCAGCCATTGTTGTTGTAAAGTTATTGATATTATAATTGAATCTTAAATGTCTACAATCACTGAAAAGTAGTGTCCTTCTCTGCTGTAAACGAATATTATTTCAAGTTCCCCCAACCCCAATCCATATTCATTATTCTCCCTGACCAATGGTCTCTTAAAGTCCCCTCTGTCACAACTGCTTTGTATCCCATTATACTTTAAACTTAAAACAAATGACCCTCTTTTGTCCAGTGGCAACTCAAGAGAAATGGTTGATAACCACTCTAAATCATCCTCTTCCCCTTATTAAACCCTCTTTCCATTTGTTCAACTCTTCTCCCTAAAATGGTCTGACAGTTGTTCGTTGGAGCGTCCACTTCTATAGACCCCCCATTCTATATGATGTCCGAGCAAACGATACGGTCCGAAATTCGAACTGACATCAGTTATCTGGCCCCTTAATTCCATTCAAAATATCCATCCAACCCTTTTCGGACACCCACTGGACACGCTTAAATTTTATTGAACCACATTAAGGCGCCGGAATGACCACTCTCCTCCTAAAGATGGGGGAGTCACGGCCAGTTGTGTCCGAGCATGCCTTCCCCCCTACTTTAGAATTCTAAACAAGATTTGGTCCTAATCCTGCACGATGTCCATCTATGTCAAGCAACGCTTCTCCGGTCATTAGTAACCACTTCATCCATCCCCCCGAATTCCACAGGAACCGGAACCAGAAGCAGATAGGGGGTTAGATGCGTTCGTATTTAAGAATAATGGAATCCCACTTTACATATTCCCCGATCCTCCAGCCCAAATCTCGTTTGCACCATCCATAGCTGGGGAATGGAATCAACTGGTGTTGTCTATTCTTCCCACCAGGAGTCGCTGCGATTAATCTTCGTCTGAGGTCTACTCTCAGGGGTTGGCCTGGTTGTTGGAAATGGGAAAGTTTACTAATTGTGGGACCTGGGAAGTGTCACGCTTTTATCGGCTGGAGGGTAGAGTAGTGGGAGAGAGAGGGGGTTGTTTAATTTGGCGTCTTCCGGACAATAAAATTCGGAGAGCAAAGCACCAAAGAAGTTTAATTAGGTAGCTCAACCTTCTCGACGTAATTAAGTTTCTGGAGGAATAATAAATATTAGAAAAGTCGTTAAGTTAATTCCCAGATTTTGGTGGAATTATGCAGAATGAAGGAATACTGAGCGACGTGAAATGCAATTGATTTGATTACTGAGAAATCTTTTTTTATCTTTCTTTCTTTTTGTAATTCATTCAACAGCAAATAGCTAGAATGTGCATTATCAATTAATCAGGAATTAATCAAGTATCTGAGCAGTGTTTTTTAATGTTTAAAACATAGTTTTCTGGATTAGTTTTAAAATATTTCTTGTAACTTATTATATTAAATATCCTCTTACAACAAATGTTAGATCAAATTTACTCATTAGATAATTATCTGCTGGCGTTCTGGCACATAGATAGTGGTTCTTCTTTATGATCTGGGCGTCCCGGGTTCGAGTCCTGCTTAGGGCATGGTTGTTCTTCTGCATATTATCTTTGATATTTGTGAGATGTATATATAAGAGCACTGAACTTTTATAAAACAGAAAGTAGCGAAATAGGGCAAATGGTTGGAGCTGGGCAGTCTGTTCTTTGGTTTTCCTAATTATTTTAAATGTATAGATATTATTTATAACTACTAATAATGAAATTTACTCTTCTGGTTTTACTTCTAGGTAACAAACAATAACTTTTTTCTCGTCATTCAAGTGAAATCAAAACACATGGAAATGATAACAGCCTAATAGACAAACATATTCTTAAGAACCGATCTCATTCGTAAAATTATATGGATTCACAATAGCACGTTTTCCCTTTACTCTGGGCGTCCTAAGTTTGAGTTCATGGTTGTTCTTCATCTTTTCGATCTGTGAGCTATTTGAATGGGCCCCCTTGTCAAAAGAAGATTAGAAAGCAAATGTGATGAGTATATAGCTAAGATGTACTCTTGGCCCTAGTTGGCGCTACTTCAAAAACAAGAAACGCTCATTCGGTTTAAAATCGTTATCGGTCGTCAGCGCATTTGTCAATGGCAAGTGCCATTAGTAATGACGACAACAACAGATGGTTATTCAATTATTTAGTCCGTCAAATATCTGTACTTATTGATTGTACATATATTTGAGGAACTTGAGTGTATTAATTATACATATATAAGGTATATCTGTACCTTATTTGTATATATATTTATACAGTATAGTTATACTTTACTAATAACATTTATTTTTATATTTCCGTTAACTATCTTTACCTATTTTGTCGGGTTTTTCAGGAATTTGGGATTTAATATCAGTCCATTTATGCTACTCTCTATCCTCAACTTATTAGAATTGCAGTTATTTTATAGGTAGAAAGGAAAGAATTTATCTCATATATAATATTTTTATTAAATAAAAATGTATCATTAATATAATTATATTAAATGAGATAAAGATTTATTAAAAATATCAAGCACTTATTGATAAAAAGGCGAAATAATTTTTATAAAGAATGATGTTTCATTTAACTGTTTATTACTGTATTTCTCAAAAATATCTGCAACTTAATTTGAATTTACAATCTAAATCAAGCTTGTGGTTTTAAAGAATTGTTTCCAATTTTTTATTGAAGTTAAAGCCAAAAAGGATACGCTTAACAATAAAGCTTCTTAATTTTTGAAATGAAGAAACATCCTTTTATGGTTTTTAAGTCAAATAAAGAGAAAAGTATGTTTTCGTTTGTTTATTCAGAAGCAATTATGATTAGTAACTATGAATTATTTATTAGTAAGTATTCAATGATTGTTGCATCATTAATCAAGAAGGTGAGAAATGAAATATTCTTTATAATAATCTCTATATTTAGACTGGAAATAAAACTCGTTGTAAATGCCAAAGGACACAAGGAATATAAAAAAATTATTAAAGACAATTCCTACTTTGGTCAATTTTTTTTATTTTTGTTGCTTTTTCCTAAATAATTACATTTAATATAAATAATTTATCGAAAATTTATTGATTACATGAAATGAGTTCGCATTATTTTCCTTCACGCGAAAAATACTGATAACCTCGCGTTTTACCAATTGATCTACCACCTGTTGATTTCAACTTTTCTTACAAACTACTAAAACTCTATTTAAAGTATTAAAAATTAATTGCATTCCATTAGTGAATTAATATTTGAAAAAACTGTATATACATTGAGTATCATCCCCTACAAGTTTAAAAATGTGTGTGTGTGTGTGTGTGTGTGTGTGTGTGTGTGTGTGTGTGTGTGTGTGTGTGTGTGTGTGTGTGTGTGTGTGCGCGCGACGCGTGTGTATTGAACTAATAGACTAATAGCAGGAATAGGAATTGAAAAAATGAATTTTATATCCCTATCGCCGGCAAACATCTTATTAAATATGGGTATTCTCTTGGAGACCCTTATCATTATTACTTCCATCATTTTTTATTCCACATTTTAAAAATTTATTAATGAAATGATTAAGAAATAACGCATTTCTATTACTTTATATCAGGATCAAATAAAATAATAATAAATTACCATTTTTTCATTAATTATCTCGACTTATCTTTATACATATGTTTATCAAAATGTTTCAAAATTATTTTGTTTCTAAGTTCCATTTCTAAATCTGGAAATGAACTTTTGTTTTTTCCTAAATGAAAAGACAAATATTATATTATAAACATTTAATATCGATGCATTTATTAAATAAGACACGGAGATTAAGTTTTCTAAGTATAATCTTTCACTAAAGCAAAATTAAGGTTATCTATTTCGGAAACCTAGTCATTATTAAAGCAGCCCTAAAGCCACAATTATTAATGACAGGATGCGCTTGGACTTCAAATAATCCAATTCAAATCGAAGCATAATGAAAATACCCATACCCTTCAACTTACTTTAATGACATCACACCGCCTGGGGCAATGTCTTTCACGGAAACCTTTTGAAACACCCTGCCTTTCTAAAGACTTCGCCCTAACTCAATAAACTCTACTTAGTATCATCACATATGAAGTCTGCTATACTCCCCCCGCCCTTTTCCATCAACGTCCAATCACGATCCACTAAAACTTCTGCTCCCCCCCAATTAACGCAGACGTCTTCCAACAATAAATGTTTATTAACCTCATGCTGTGCAAATTTCATCAGAGGATGCGGTCCTGATCCGTTAGGATGGTGAGAAGATCACCCGCGGCGAGGATGCTGATCTTGAGCTTCCTCCTAGCATCTTTGGATCGGATGGTGAGTCCTCCTGGGATGCTGCAGGTCGGCGGGGGATGACAGAGGGGTGTCCGTGAAGTGATTAATGACGGTCCCAGTTAAAAGGAGGCTTTCGTTGTTAGTAGGAGTCAACAATGTACAAAGTTTTTGTGTGTTGTTTGTGAGATGGATATGGATGAGAGGTGATTGTGAGAAGTGAATTTCTCACTTTCCTGGAAAAACTTTCCGGGGGATTTTCGGAAACTTTTCTTGGAACTTTCTTATTTAATTAGAAGAGGATTAGAAGTGTTCTATTGAGGGTATTTCATTAATGTTTGCTGTTAAATTATTTCAGGAAGATTGTTTTACCTTTCGATCGTTAAAATGTGTTAATATGTTTTGTTTATTTTTTAGATGAATTAATTTTCATCTTTTTCAAGTTTATTTTATTATTTTTAAATAATTCGTACTTGTATGTGTTTTAGCAATAATAAATATTTTATCTGTAAAATAACCAATGGATACTATATTCTCAATATTTCAATAATTTTTTTAAGGCATAAAATTCTCAGTCTAGAATTTTAAATTATTGGGGGTTTGAGTCCCGGTTCGGTGATGATTGTTCTTTATCTTTTCTATCAGCAATATGTTTGAATGTTCCTCTTTATATAAACGGGCTGTGCAAGCGAATGTGATGCTTGAGTAGCTGTTCTGTATGTGATGTCTTTATGTAACATTCTGTATGCTCCGTGTGCACGGGGATTTCTAAATGCTCAATAAATAAGCTCTTTCAAGGGCCTAGGGGCTAGGGGCCAAGGGCCACTTCCCACCAAATTTTATAAAATTATATAAATTGCAAAAAGTTCTGGCAAGTTTTTCAGTAATACGAAAAAGTTGAAGCATTCAAATTTTGATGATGTATTTTGATTTATTACTCAGTTATTGATAAACGAAATTAATTATTTAATTTAATTTATCTAATAAACTAAATGAATCTTTGGACCCAGAAGCTAGTCTCAACTCTAAAAATTTTTTAACAAATTTTTAGGTGTAGCGGATAGCGCTAGGCCCGAACTCCCAATCTTATGGTTAGTAGCCGAGTAACATATCCGTTGGGCCAAAAGTGCGCTTCGGTCCGAGGGATATTATCTGGCTTAAATGTATAGCAATCACCACAGAGTATCTCCCCAGTGAGTTTGGCGAACGCTACTTATGTGAGTTGGTGGTGATGTTAACAACTTGTATTTAATGCGCGTCTAAATCTTTGAGTCGCCGATAGAGGGCGCCACGACAGTTGAATGAAGCTATGTGCGAAGGTTGCGTTATCCAAGGACGGTCGCCGGGTTACCATTTTAGGTGTGTTGATTGCGGTCGGCCCGAACTCCCAATATTATGGTTAGTAGCCGAGTAACAAATCCGTT
>JAOUZG010028872.1:2339134-2346634 GCA_026289955.1 Argiope argentata | reverse complement strand
TGATACTGCATAGCAGTTTATAAAGAGATTGTAAATTGTTGAAAATAATTTGTTTTAACCCCTTTGCTCAGTTTAACAAATTCATATCCATTGAAAATTTTATTAACTCCTAGAAATTAAAAAAAAAGTTATAATCACTAAAATAAGTATTGGGACACCATACAAATTCACATGATTTCATCATAATATATAACTTAAATATACAAAAGAAATAAAAAGAATTATATCATTTTTCATAAAAAACAAATCATGGCGACTCAGACGAAATTTATAAATTAAAACAATCACGATTACGATTTAAAGTAAAGCAGCGTTCACACAAAGCTTACTATTGCACGCAATGAAAGTCCACGCCTACTCGCAACCTTCGCAATAATATCCCAATGTATATATATAATAAATATACATTGTGATTCAAATCTTAGAAAATGTGAATGTTATTAAATAGTCAGTAAGCTATAGAAGACCTTAAGATTTTCTACCATGCCATTTCTTTTATTCACACTGGAAAAAAATTATTCATCTTGAATTTTATGCAATACAAATGTCTTAACATTAGAAATAGTAAATTATTTTGTGAAATGAAAGGAATTAAAGTAATTGTAAGTGAATTTAAAATATGCATAAATACCAAAGAAAGGATGGATTCTGTTCACGGCTGCAAATCATCCTCTCCGCGTGACGTCACGAATAAGTTATGAGGCCTTGAATTACGAAGGTTGAGGCCTAACTTAAGAAGATCAAGATACCAGAATAGTATAATGGTAAATGGTTTTCTCAATGGACAACTATTGTCGTTGTCTCATTGTGGCCACGTGATCATCCTAAGGTAAGTGTGGCCATTCACTGCGCGCAATAGTTGGTCTTGTGTAAACTCTCCTTAAAAGAAAATCAAGTTAGAAAATTGTTCGAAAAAGTAGTGAAACACTGTCCAACTAGTAAGAAACAAGTAATATTTAAAAAAAATTAAATCTTTTCCTACTTAAGTCAAAAAAATTTAATTACTTTTTATCAAATAATTACAATTAATATAAATATGTATACACATATGACAGAACCCCAATATTAAGGGGCAAAGTAGAAATCGATGTCCTTACAATTTTCCATTTATTTTCTCAAATTTTCTTTCCGATAAGTAACTCAATCTTAAGGTTATGTAGAAAAAGTAACCATTGATGACAAAGATTTTAAGGAGAGAAATCAGAATTAAATCTAAATCTTAAAATTTAATCAATTTTTTATCAAGAAAAATCTTTTATTCTAAACATTAACCCCTTAATTGGTTTGCCCGTACGCCGTTCGTGCATCGGTTTATCGAATTTTGATGGTTGTAAACAAAAAATAAACCATTCATACCCATTATAATTCAATAGTAAAATGACTTCGAATACGTAGATAAGCCAAGTATTCCATGGATTTCCATTTGAATCAAAGTAAGAAAAAATTCCCAAAATAGCAGGTGTCATCTATACTGGAAATAAAACCTGGAAAATAAACTAGGACTAGAAAATGAACCTGTTAAGGGGTTAAGCCACAACTGCTAACTCACACTCGAAAATAGTTTGGTTAAAACGTATACTTAAAGCAAACATTGATCAAACAATTATTTATTTTCGAAAGCACTAAACTCTCATTCTTCACCTTCACGCTAAAAATACTGAAATGCTCGCATTTTACCAACTAAACTACTGCCTGTTGATTTCAAATTCCATTAAAAACTGCTGAAACTCTGTTTAAAGTATTAAAAATGAATTCAATTTAATTAATGAATTGATGTTTGAAAAAACTGTATAAACATCAAGTGCCATCCACTATAAGTTTTGAAAAAATGTATTTGAACTTGAGTGGATGAATAAAAAGTATTTTATTGACGATTGAAAATTTGAACAAGGTATATATATGGCCTGTGTGAACTAATAATAAGAATTGAAAAGCAAACAAACAATGACCTTGATAGCTTCTATCTTCTTAGACCATATTTGTACTTTATAGGAACTCGCGCAGTCGTTTCTGCATAGATTTGATCAATTTGGTGCAAAATGATTAATTGATTTTGGCCCACTGAGGTCAAATACTTTCTTTAACTCTTTCTTGCTAGAAATATTGTGTTTCGTTGTTTTTATGCAAATTATCTCACTCATTTTCAATGTGGTTAAGGACTTGGAAAGGAGTGTTAATCACAATAAGGTTGTGACAGAAAATGCATAACAAGCAAATATTAATTTTTTCTGGCATTTTTTTATATTATAAAATTTTGGGTAGGAAATTGACTCCTTATTTTTTTTTTTTTGTACAATAAACTTAAAAAGATCCCATCCTCTGCTGAACGGTCGTCCACACCTCTTTCATTTGTCTGTACTTCCCTGTATCACATGCTATTCTCTGGTCCTTATAACTTTGACTTTGTAGCAAGCAGTGACGTTACAAGAGTTAATGGAGCCCACTTGTGGTATGATATTTTTATCGTTTGGCGTCATTAATTGCATAGCTAGCGTAAATGACGCCCCTATATGGCATTAGTTTCTCCCTCCACGTCATTTTTGACTTTTGTAAAACATAAAATATGCTCTATTTTGGCTTTTAATAATGGCATAAATGCACTAATTTGGCTTTTTAAAAAATGACAAATGAATTAATGTGGCTTATTAATTTGATTTGGCATTAATTTGACTTTTAAAAAGTGATATAAATGCACTAATATGACTTTTAAAAAATGGCGTTAATTCACTAATTTGACTTTTGAAAAGTAGTATAAACGCACTAATATGGCTTTTAAAAAGGGGTGTTAATGCACTAATTTAGCTTTTAAAAAATAACATTAATGGCAGTTTTAAAAAATGGCATTTTATTAATGACATTTATGCGTTAATTTAGCTTTTGGATAAAAACGGTATTAATCACTAATTTGGCTTTTACAAAAGGGTATGAATACAATAATTTGCCATTATGTGTCAAAAACATTTATTCGATTTTTTGATATTGCTAACTGTTCACCAGGAATTAATCGCAAGTAAATCCAAGAATCCCATTATAGATACAATAAAAAAGTAGCCGACGTACTGGTATAGGGGTCTGGGTCTTCTCCATGATCTGGACCTCCCGGGTTCGAGTCCCGGTTCGGACATGGTTGTTCTTCAGTGTTCTATCTGTAAGGAGTGTGAATGTGCCCCCCCCCCCGTTAAAAAAGGGCTGTGCAAGAGAATGTGATAAGTGTGTAGCTAAATTGTAATCTTGGTCCTAATTGGCACTACTTCAAATACAAGAGACGCTCATTTCGGCTTAAAAATTGCTGATGCAACAGTGAAGCTTGTCCATGGCAAGTACCATTAGAAATCATAAGAATGCTAATTCCACATCAAAATTAATATTTCGTAACCATTGTTCACCAATGTCATGTAAGGCGGTTTCTGGAAAAACACACTTCATGAGAAATTATGAGAGAGAATTTTAAGGAGACAGCTGACTCTGGTTATCTGGTAAGACAAATAGATATGAATTTAAAAGACTTAATCTATTATAAAGGTCTGCACATCCAGATTTGAGAATTGCAAATCCTGTTATTGTTACTTATGACACTTGCCTATGGACAAGCCCCACGCTGACACATCAGCAGACTTAATCCGAAAGGAGCGTCTCTTGTTTTTTGAAGTAGCGCCAACTAGGGCCAAGAGTACGACTTAGCTACACACTCACCACATTCGCTTGCACAGCCCCTTTCTACAGGGGGGGGGGCACAGTTACACATAGCAAACAGAAGAACAACCATGCCCGAAGCATGACTCGAACCCGGGACTCCCAGAACACGATAAAGAAGCGCTACCTATGTGCCAGAAGGCCGGCATTGCAAATCCTACAAAATAAAAACAAGAGTGGGAATCTCACGTTGGAGTTAATGCCCAAAGAAAACATATTTATATTAATTTTCTTTAATATGTTAAAAGGACACGGTTAAATATCAGTATCAGACAATGAGATTAGTTTGTTTAACAGCAATAAAACATTGTCGCATATTGGATATTATGTTAAATTTTAAAAATTTATTAAAATTAGAGAAAGGTTTTAAGAGATTTGTATAAAAGACGTTCAAACCAACATTCATTGGCACAACTGTAGCACGTCTTCCCCATGATCTTATAGCCCTGCATTCGAGTCCAGGTTCTGGAACGGCTATTCTTCATCTGTTCTGTGATATGTGTAAATACGCCCCCCTGTAAAAAGGCGGCTGCGCAAGCTAATGGGAGGCATGAGTAGCTGTTCTGTATATGAAGTCTTTAGGTCATGTGTTGCTCATTTCTGTAAACTCCGTGTTATACTTAATGATGCACGGGAATTTCTAAATGCTCAATAAAAAATTGAGACAGATTGTAGCAACTGAATTACTCTTATTTCTTTTCTTTTTTTACACTAAATGGCGATGCCTGATTAGGTACGCATCCCATAGAGCATTACGATTGTAATTAGAGTGAGATGATGCTGTTCTCTTAAACTGCGAACGTTAATGTCTTGTCTTTTTTTTTTTTAGTTAGTGTGAATGTAATTATTAAAATAAGTGTTCCCGAAAAAAAAATGTCCTGTTGCTCCCTACACATTTTATAACTCATATAAAGTATATCTTTTTTATCATGTCAGAACTTGATGTTGTTTTGTGAATGAGGTTTTCGGTGTCAACAGAAATTCGTAGGCCGGAAATAAAAATGTTATTATTTACACGTGTCTCTGAAAAAATCAGCTTTTAATAAAACATTGTCATTGCATTTACAAAAGCTCTGATTTTAAAAAATAAGTTAATGACTACAGCAAATAAAAAGTATAAAAATCTCATTTTGAGCACGTGATTATATGAAATGAAATAAATAGGAAATGAGATATTTTTTAAAACAATCAATGCGAGACAAGGTTTTTTTGGATCGTTTACATTGCTAGAGTGACTCATTCAATGAAACCATTAAAATGAATAAAAATAGAATTTGATTTACACGAGCACGGGGTGCTTGATCGTTCAAGAAATGATGTTCTGACATGGTACATCGAAATATGCATGGCAGATTCCATTTTAATCCTTCTTATTTTAAATCTAATTTCTTTTCATCCTTTTCGAAAACTTGAACACCATTCGAAGCTTCTAAATTTAGACAGAGTTAGTCTTCATTTCAAATAATTTATTTAAAATTATATTATTAGCATGAAGGAAAACATAATTTATTTTTTAAGTAAAAAAGGAAAGAAAGAATTAAATAATAATTTTTTTAAGTTCCGCATTATTCACACATTTTGAAAATTGAAAATGCCCTAAAAACAATCAGTGCATTTCTCATATTTTAGAAAGTAGGGACAGATTTTTTAAACTAATATTTTGATTAGTTATCCTTTTTCAATGTTTGAATATCTATGTTTTTGGCATAACAAATTCGTGATATTCACATGACTCATTTAATTCGTTAGAAAACTGAAATTAAAATATTTTCCTTTCTTCAACGATGACACCGAAATATTTTAATGAAAGCTTAGCAATTATCTCAAACCCCATCCTCCCAGTCGGACCATTAAGAAAGATACTAATCGCCTTTCTTTCTCCATTTGCATTTATCAAAGCGAAATTTCTATAAAATTTTAGTATGCAAAGCTTTCTAATCCTTTTTCAATTATACAGCAAATGGAACCAAAATTAATACCTATTGTTCCACGCCATCCCAAATTCTAATCTTCGAAATCCTTAAAGTCCACAACCCATCCTTATTGTTCTAATCCTCCAGTCTTAGAGCCATCCTGTTGACACAGAAAGTGACAAATATCTCAACTGTCGACCGTGGAATACCGATATGCAAATGTCATGCACGGTCCCCTCATATATGCTTCAATTTTCAGTGCCACCCCCTCATCCACCCTTCAATGCCACTTCCACCAGGAGAATTTAGAGTACATAATTTCATCAGGAGCAATTTAGTGAACTCAGAACCGATTATGGACCGTAAACAGATTAATAAGTTTTGAAACCTGCTGGCGACTGCCACCTATTGTCTATTCCTTGTTCGTCCACCCCCCTAGGCCTTTGTTCTGTGCATTAGCGGAATTGAGAATGAAGGATTTTACTTAGAGCTCCAACCCCTAACTTCATCAATATGGATCGGCAATTAATTTTGTTTTCATTTTAATTGAATAAGAAAAGATTTCTGCTATCTTTATTGTATGATGGCAGAGTGTTTGGTGAGAAATTTATTTCTGTTTTAGAAGTTTTGCCGAAGTGTGGGAGACAAAGGAAATTGAAACACGGTGTCGCTGATAATGGAGATTTTGCATATTGACCGTGCGCATTTTTTCCACTTCCCCGTGATGACTCTGAATTGTTTCAAATGGAGATTTTATTCAAATAAAAGAGGAGAATCTTGTTTTATCGAGGTTTATTAACTGCCTTTTCATTTGGGAAAGGAAATTAGAGAAAAAGAAATGAAGTACAAAGAGCCCTTCTGAATGTTGGATGTCTCACTTATTCAATCGGAAGTTTTATCTTCATTTGCAAAGATTGAATAGAAGTTGTGTAAATAGGCAATAAATATTCTCGATAAAATATTGCTTGAAATTAAACATGTTTAGGGTCATCGTGATAAAATATCCGTTTAAAATAAATTTGCTTTTTGAAAAAGGCTAATTTGTCCCTGACTTGTATCGCTATATTTTCTGATAAAATGAAATGTTTATTATCTGATACTGGAATTTATTTTTCGATTCAAAGATTTAAAATCAGTTTGAGTATGACACATCGTGATAAATTTATTCACTTAAGATGCTTCATTTTTTTAAAAAATAAATCTCTACGTAGTCTTATAAGCATGATTGGATCATTCCAAACATAAACACCAAAAAATTAAAATTGATACAAAGCCATTCTATTCTATTCTAGATTATATTTAGAAAATTGCCATAAAGCTGATAAAAGTTTACTTGAAATAGGATAGCGAATATGCTGGATATATGTTAATATTCGTATTGAACTTGATCACCCGTTTCCAACCAACTTAGCAAGCCTTTTCAAGATAGTCTAATAAAATGCATTTACTAAACCAGCTATTTCTAATATATTGCATTTTATTTGTCTGTCTATCTTCCTTGACATTTGTTGCCTAGTGGTTAAATCTCGGCTTGTGAATCCGATTCCACCAAAAACCCGTTGTGTAAAGGGATCTTTTGCCCATTAAATCTGTCGGGGCTAAACGTTCTCAGGCTGGTGTGATGTGGAGGGCAGAGGGGGTGCTAGTTCAGGTGTCGTTCTTGTCATCTGACCACGGTTCAAAAATACGAGATCCTATCAAAAAATAGCCGAAGTGCTGTTTAACAACAGGACATTAGTATAACTAAACTTAACCAAAAAAAATATGATATTTATTTAACCGAGAACTTTATGCAAAACAAAAATTTCCAGTTAAGGTTAACGTTAAATCCTTTTTTATCTGTAACCTCATTTGATGCTATGATAACAATTTGAATACGAATTTTATAATTTAT
>JAOUZG010028872.1:2321911-2334134 GCA_026289955.1 Argiope argentata | reverse complement strand
TAATACATTTGACCTTGACAAGAGAAACAGGATTATTTTAAAGTATCTATTTTATATAAGTGATTTATTACTCATCAAAGGAAACCTCTAAAAGAAAATTTATACCAGTGATTTATTATCCATCCACTCGGAACGTGGATTCAATTACGTATTATCTTTATAATACTTCATTTGATTTATTAATGGATCGGGAAGTTACTATGAGCTAAATTAAGACAAAACTTTGGGAATTTATTACATTTTAAATTACTGTTCATAATATCATTATATATATATATATATATATATATAGAGAGAGAGAGAGAGAGAGAGAAAGAGAGAGAGAGAGAGAAGTGTCTTGATTGTTTCAAATCGATTTAAATTGGTTAATGGCTTAAATTAATTTCGATAAATAATGGCTTAAAAATAATAATGTTATCGTTTGATAACTTGAAATTTACACTTGAAGTTTTGTTTTTCCCCCTCTCTTTAGGTGATTTTTGGAAAAATTAGTCATTTTGTACTAAAAGACGAGAATTCCAGCAGACACAACAGTTTATTTTCAGGATCAAGACAAGGATGACAGGAAAAATGTGTCTGTAGCTCTCAGTGCGGCCATTCTTTTATACCGAATTCTTTTCAGTAACTCATTCACAAAGAGACAAATTCAATGACATTTCAAATTGTAAATAATAACATAAAATAATAACAAAATAAACTGAGGCAATTATTCAATATCATCAAATTACAAAAATTTTCAAACAAATTGGAAGACACATTATCGTTTTTAAT
Source organism: Argiope argentata (assembly GCA_026289955.1). Lineage (NCBI taxonomy): Eukaryota > Metazoa > Arthropoda > Arachnida > Araneae > Araneidae > Argiope > Argiope argentata. The sequence continues at coordinate 2,333,363 of JAOUZG010028872.1, read as the reverse complement.
CTAAAGTTTTTTCACACACAACAAAAATCATTATAAGATGGAGAGAGAAAGACAAAGAGAAAGGAAGAATATAATTTGTAATGTTAATATTTTAATATAATGTAAAAATGCAAATCCATTTAAAAAAGACATTGTTCGAAAATATTGTTTGATGATATTTTTTGAAAGAATAATATTGTATGAATCTTTTCAACATATTCTGGAAGAATAAATACTAATTAATAGAATAATATAATTAAAAGAATAATAATATAAGAACATTTTTAATTAATTCTGGAAGAAAAACATTATCAGAACCTTCATTCAATAATGCTATTTAAAAGAGTAATAGCGTAAGAACATTTTTTAATGTTATTTATTAGGAATAAAATAAAATATCCTACTTTATAATGCTATTTAAAAGAGTAATAGTATAAAAATATTTATTAAAATTATTTCTGGAAGAATAACGGTGAAATATTCTATTCTTTAATGCAATTTAAAGGAATAATAGTATAAGAACATTTTTTTATATCATTCTGGAAGAATAACATTGAAATATTCTGTTATATAATATCATTTAAAAGAATAACACTGTAATAACATTTTTTAAATATATTATTCTAGGAAAATAACATTCTAGGTACGTTCTATTTTATATTGCTATTTAAAAGAATAATATTTTAAGAACAATTTGTTAACCATTATTTTGGAATAATAATAGAGCACTCGGTTCTATAATGCTATTTAAAAGTATAAAAGAGTAAGAACATTCTTTATGAAATATTTCCTACGAATTCTCCAATAAATAATCCCAAAGGAAATTATTCTGCTAAATGATACGAATAGAAAACGATATTATTTATTTATTTATTCATATATTTAAATCTTTCATTTTTATTTATTTACTTATTTATTTTAATAGAATTATTATTTTTAGAGATTGGGCTTTGTTTTTTTAATTTATTCACTGACTATATTTAGATCAAAGATTGGAAAAATTATTCGCTTGTAAAAGATGCAAATACCTTGCTTCAATGGATATATATAAAATTACCATTCCTTCTATGCAAATGAATTACGTAGAAACGCACAGAACCTTACAAAGATGGCCCCTTTTCCCCAACTCATTCGATAAAGATCACTGATAAATATCGTCAGCGTCTCTGATGAACTGGCAGCGAGATTTGGAGCCTGAAATCTAAAGACAGCGATTTTATGAAGCACATAAAATTTTCTCATACCTATCCAACGAACCCTTGTTCGCACGACAATATGCAAATGAAGAAGTAAATATTTTCCGAAAGGATCCATTCCACAGCGGAGGAAGTAACACATTTTCTTCCTGTTGCCAAATCCTTTGAAGTAAATCTGGTATCGTAGGTTCTAATTCCCCGCAAAGAGTATTGGGAAAAGGGGGAATGCTATTTGTATGCAGATTTTTGGCAACCAAATAATCGAGGGGCTTTTAGTACGGCGGTATTCAACAATAAATGTTTAGGGGAACTTAATTTTGAAATCTTAATGCTGATTTAGGTTTCTGACTTTGGATGCGAGGCGGGTTTTAACTGCTGACGAAGCAATTATAGGCATCGTTTCGTTGCGATGTGTGAATTCGAAGTGGCTTTAATCTTTGCCTTCTCCGTGGCGTCCAATGAAATGATGGAATCAACCTATCTGAAAAGCATTTTTAGACAACATTAAGAAAACTAAAAGGCTAAAGAGACTCCTGCGAGGGTATATTGTAAGATGAATCTGGAGAAATATCTTGAATTATGAAATATTAAAATTCAAATGGCGCCATATTTTTTTCTTACGATTCCAGTAGGATTCCAAATAAATGCATATCTCCTGACAAAATATAAAGTAAAATCACTATTTATGTACATTAATATTAAAAATTTCATTCCATTGTCTATTTATATGGAAAATCACGGTTTTAAGCTTTGTGATCTCTCTCAAAAATAATTTACCTGTGACTTCAAAATGGAAGGGTTTTTTAAAATTATAGCCATAAAAATAAAACTTTCTATATAACGGATTATTTTTCAACCATAATATTACTCCGTTTCTGGATTTTTCAATAAATTAGAAAGAAAATGGTGTAATTAGTGGGGGAGGGGGAATTCTCACAGAAAAAAAAAGTGAATGTTTCATAAATCTTCATTATCTAATTTAAATTAAAACTGATATTTTTTGCTATAAATTAATTGTTCATTTTAATTTTATTGGTTAAAAGAAAGACAGTTAAAATATTGTTGATTTTTCGGAATGATTAGTTAGGCAATGTTCTCTTATCGTCTGCTAGCAAATCAATTGCTTACTTGCAATTGTTGTTTCTTTTATCATAAAATTGATTAAATATTTCAATGATGGTATTTTAGCAGAAGTTATATTCCTCAAATGTGCAATATCTCTTCAATATTTTTTTTGTTACAAAAGAATTTTATTTTGTTCCGATATTTGCTTTTATGGAATATAGATAAATTTCATATTGTAGAAATATGAATATAATAAATTTTGGAGTGGAAAGCTTGTATTTCAGAAGAAAAAATATACATAAAGGGAGTTCAAAATAAAATTTTGCAATTAGCATATCGTTCTTGTAAATTATATTTACTCCAAAAGGAAGCATAGACCAATTTTAATATGAAAAAATAGCTTCTAAAATGCTTGGGTGAAAGAAATATTTAAAATTATGCTGTATAGTTTGTGCTTAGTGTGTATAGTTTCTTTTTATCCCTTCTTGATTTAATGAGATTTTTTAAGCTATACATTCATCTTTGAAATGAATTTTATATAGGAACTTTTACGTTAGCCGGGCGCTGGGGAAAAAAATCGCCAAATAGTGTAGAATTCCACCAAATGAGATGTGGCGAAAAATCTCCAAATAATATAGAATTCCGTTGATTGTTTTGTCATTCACTTAGCTTGGCGACTGGGCTCTGGGTTCGACTTTGGTTCAAAACTGGCGACATTTGCGCCCAGTTAATGAAAAAATACCTAATTTAAATTTTTGGACAAGGTATTTCAATTTTATCGGAAAGATATAAAATAAGTAAAGATCAATAAAAAAAATTAAAAGCCAAGAAAACAACACCCACATTTTAAAGATGTCTCAAAAACTGTTTTTAAAAAATTTTTATCAACAGTTTATATTTTTAAAAAATCTGAATTAAAGCTTAATATTTTGAATGCAACAAAAAATGGTTTTTAAAAATACAAATAAAAGCATAATTTATGTGGAAAACTCATTCGTGCTTTCAGAAGAAGAAAAAAAAAAACGCCATCAAAAAAAGTTGCGAATTCCTTATCAATTGCTGTGAGATAGAAAAAAAAAGAACATTTAAATTTCAGCTTGAGTTCTTTTCTCCCGGTCTCATTTTAATTTATTTCCACATTTAGATGAATAATTGCGGTCATTTTTATATATGGCCTCACAAGAGAGAATATCCATTCTCTCGACCACCATCCAAATAGATCAGCCAGCTTAGACTAATTAAGTTATCTTACAACACCCCAAATCGATTTAAATACAAAATTACTCTTTCTGTGCAGTGAGAAACCGTCCGCCCACCCCTCGTCCTTTATGCGTTTCTTTCACCGCCATTAAACCCACCCGTAAGTGCAGACGGGAAATAAAAACATCATCTTTACCATCCCCTTACTCAGATCTATATTTTACAGTCTCTCAAAACCCGCCTCGTGGGAACTGCTCGTCTTATTTATTGCCTCCTGTCTCTTATTGTTTAAAGCGCCAAACGATAAGCCCATCTTTCGAACTCGGGCGATGGTCACGTGACAAGTTTAAGGTCCTCTTCTCCCCCCTCCCTAGCGAGATCACAAAACGCGCGTGGGGATATTAATAAAGTTTAGAAGTGGTGAGAGACCAAACAATGCTCTGCAGGTGGTCGGGACAGTGACGTATACGACCTCGCATCATCTCTCCCCTCTTGCTCTGTGTCCTAAAATCGTCTGTCGGATTTGGGAATAATGGTTTGGAAAATTAGAATTCGATGATACTAAAACAGATGATGCAAAATTTATTTTCACTGTCTTGTTCAGAGCTCCTGCGTTTTGGTGAAGGATAAGTGTCTGTCGGGCATCCGGTATTGTTCGAATTTTATTTATTGCGGCATCTCCTATGCATTAGATATATCTTAATCCTGATAATTTGTTAAAAATTTCCTTTTGAGGTATTGTATTTGAGCTTGCTAGTGAATTTATGAACTTTAGCAGAAGAACTTTGTGAGTGTGGGAATCTTAATCATAACCGTATTCGATACTTGAAAAGAGAACAGATTTTTTAAAAAAAATTCAGAAGGATTGAAAATATTTTGATATGAATTATATGCATAGATTTGTTATTATTCGATTTCAAAAATAATTTCGTCTTATATAAATAGCATACCTTATAAATATTAAAAGAAAACTAAACGCATTATAATAAGAATAAATAATTATCCTTAAAAATTGACTTTAACGGTATACTAACGAGTAAAAATAATATTTTTATCAAAATAATGCAGATAAAAAAATTGCGAAAACATGATGTGCAGAAAGAAATTTTCTAAATAAACGGAGAATATAATTTGATTTATAACATATTTTTTTATGATGAATGTTACAAATTTCTTTATGTTTTTCTATGGATTCTCGAATTATTGTTATCGCTTTATTCTAACATTCTTCTCATATAAACATGTAATTCTAAAAAAATTGTGTGTCCTTTGCATGTCAGAACACTATGAAATTTTGCTTTCAAATTTCTTCTACATTTTTTAAAAATAAAATAAAAAATTATTAAAAAATTAAAATTAAAAAATTATTTAAAAATGAATTAAAATTATTATTAATTATTCTTTATCCTATTTTAACTCAAATCAAACAGAAGAAATAGAAGAATCAGAAAAATAGAAGAACTCAAAAAAAAAAATAGAAGAATGAGAATACATACGATAATATTTTGAGAAGAGAATTATGTCACGCTATGTTTTTAAAATTTGAGTCTTTCTTGAATAAAGAAATATGATGCTGTTTCAATTATTTTTTTATCTCTCGAGTAGATAAATTCGCCGTTATTTAAATTAAAATATATTTATGCGATATTTTTGGCATAAAAACGAAATTTGTATAAAATACTGTAATAAATGAAATCATTTTATTAAACTATATTATTTGATTCACTGCTCTTGGACTTCGGTTACTTGCAGGTGAAGTACATATAAATTCATTCTCTATCTATTTCCTCCATTATTTTTTTAATGCTATTAACAACTATTAAAGAATTTTTTTTTCACAAAAATGCATTTGTCATCATGAAAAGTTAAGATGTACTTTAAGAGGACATCAAAATTTTCTTTCACAAAAATTCATCTGGTATCATGAAACGATAAAATTTTGTGCTTTAAGAGTACATCAAAATTGCCTTGAATTATTATTTTCGCCGCAGTTATTGAAAAAAATGACACATTTTCAGTTATTTCTAATTAATCTAATGTAATTAACTGTTACACTCTGAAAAATAAAAGATGTTATTTTTCTTGATATTAAGAATAAATGTGCAAACATTGGTTGAAATTGTCTTTCAGAGGACTAATTTCTTTTATATTATATATAAAATCATAATGAACTTTCACTATTTTTATTAAAATATTAAAGTAAAAGTAACTTGAACAGAATTTTGAATTTCTTTTTTTTAAGTATTTTGAAATTTCAATTAAAAATAACCAAAATTGATTTTTAAAAACTCATTTTTACGAGTTATATTTAAAATAAAATATTATTTTAAATCAAACGTTTAAATTTCAAAACTAAAGTCATAAAATGTAGATTATCTGTTAAAAACATTAAATTATTGGAAATTTTAGTCACATAAATAATATTTTTATTATTTATTTTAATGCGTATAATTTTTTTGAAAAAATCATTGCTTCTTAATTTTTTTATATTGTTTTCAACTCGTACATATTTTCGACCTTGAATTTTTATTTAAATAAATGATTTCCCACCTCAAAGTTCACTTAGAAAAGGGCTTTAAATAACCTTTTTAATCTTTAATATATTTTAAAACTCATTATTATAATCGCAAAGAAATCTTGTAGTCAATTCTTTCTCAAATTCACAATCTAATGGTGCCTTTCACATTTTTTACAAATCTGTAATATTGTTTTCTTGTACATTTAGCCTGTCAGTAGGTAAGGGAGTTTTAGAGTTATTTAAATGAAAGCTGAATGGTTACTTGGTCGACAACAAGCCCAATTTCCTTACAAATTTAACGACGTGTCGTTGCATGCGACAACTTTGGAGATCACAATGGAAGCTCAACAAAATACATGATTTATGACTATATATATATATATATATATATATATATCCTGTCAAATTTCAGAAATATTTTTTAGGTTTCTCAATGTTCTTTTCTAAAATCTATATAAAGAGAGAAATTGAATTCAGTCTAAGCGATTTTCTTTTGTAATAAAGGCAGAGAGACTGTTATCCAAGAGGTATTTTACCAAGTGTGTGAAATGTCTGTTTTTGTGTACTGTTCAGCAACGAATAGTAAAACCCTCCTCCATCCTGCGCATGCGTTAGGATGAGTTTAATTCGTCCAAATAGGGATGAAAGGAAAGATGAAAAGAGGAGATGTTTACATTTAACAACGGAGTCACGCGGTTTTATGAGGCGTAAACATTAGGTACACATAAACAGTGATGCAGGAAAAAAAGGGTGCTAATGTAATATGGGAAGAATGTGCGACAGGAATAAATAATTCCCCGTTTTCTAGTTCGTCATAATATTTAACGATATTAAGTAAAATTTTCTTCGTGCCTGTCCTGAAAGCTTTTTTACCTCTTAAACTGGTCATATCAATACGGAATTCTGAATTAAAAGAAAATGTGCTCATAAATAAAAAAACACTTAAATGCAAGTAAAAAAAAATTGAACTAAAAAGTATCTAATGGGAGAAATCCAAGGTCAAAGGGAATACCGGAAATGTGCTTATCTTTCCGCATCTTACCCCTTGATGGAATGGAATCGTCGAAATATGGCCGTCTCAGAATACGCTGCTGAGTAGTATGATGTTGATTTCTGTAAAAATGCTCATTAATTTCTGTTATGTTTCTATAGTTGTATTTTATGTTTTCTCTTGAAATAAGCGTCGAAGTTCGTTGTCCAAGTTGTATTTCTGATCAATCACCCACATAGCATTTAAATAGATGGTCTGGTTGGTAGAGCGTAGGACTCGTACTCCTTAGGTTACGGGTTCGAAACTCAACGCCCAAAGGATTCCCCGAGTGTATAGCGACTGGCACTTGTTAATCGTGTTCGTAAATTCCTCCATGTCTAGAGTAATACCGCTGAGGGTACTGGGTCAGAGGGGATCGTTCTCTGTTCCAGGTCTAAACTACGATCTGAGATGTATGAATGAATTTGCATGAATGAAGTCCGTCCCCCTAAAAAGGGTTGTGGCGGGTGTGTAGGTAAATCTTACTATTGGCCCAAGATGGCGCTACTTGTAAAAAAGAGACGTATTTCTTAGACTTAAATCAGCCGCTGATCGTTTCAGCCATGGCTTTTCCAAGGCAAGTGCCATTAGTCCCAACACACACAAAATATAAATTAAATATTAATATCTTAAATTAAAAATTGATTTAAGATAAATTTTAATTGGTGGTAATTACTTTATAAAATCTTAGTATTTCAGAGCCTCAATACTTAAGAAATCGACTTAAAAATCTACTACGGAATCCTATCTGCACAAACATAAAAGAAAATTAAATTAAACCTTGCAAAAATTATTCAAGAATCAATTCGGATTTTGTCATTTTCGTCATCATATTTCTACAAGCAATTTTAGTATCATTTAAACCTTCAAAATAGGGAGAATTTTCCCATGATTCTTCAAATGCTTCTAGGTACGTTTCCAAACTTCTAAAATTAATCCCTCTCACCGTTCATCACCAGTGATAAAAACCTCATGGTTCGTCAACCGAATCAAAAGGAGAGAGAGAGAGAAAAAAAAGACCAACTAAAATCCCTCAATTCTTTACAGTCTCAACACGAGACAGATACGGGCGATCAGCAGACGTCACTGACAGGCGAAGACTCTCCTCCGTCGCGCAGTCGTTCCAGTCATTTATTACGAGCCTGCGAGTAATTTATAGTTTTCCCACACCACCCGCAAGAGATAGTTTTTAACGGTCCTCCTGGAAAAATGGATACGACCCGTAATAAAACCGTTAATGTCGTCCCGCCTAGGGGAGAATCTTTTTATCCCCCGGGTTACATCTCTCATCCGAATTACACGGGCCATTCGCCCACTGCGTTATGCCCCTCTGGTATGTAGCGAGTGGCATTAAGACGTGTGTCGGATGCTCATTCGGGGGGCACTATTCATAATTTGAGGGGGACATTGAGCTGAAGATGTGGGGGGGGAGGCAGGATAGAGATGACAGTGTAGTTGGTAACAAGTTGAAATGATGCTGAGAAAGCTTTTGGAATGTGTCACCAAACGGAACCAAACCCCAAGCAGCCATAATTGAAAGCAGAATTCAAGATTTTGTTCAACATATACTCTCAAATACTAATAATATCTTTGTTATATCTACTAATTGTAACGAGGGGTGTGTGTCTCTCTGTTGATGATTTTTGAAAAAGGATCACGCCCCTCATTGGTACAATCAGATGCGCAAATGAAGATTTTTGGCGGGAAAGTTAGTTTTTAATTAATAAAAAAAATTACCACTCAATGATCCTGAATAAATAAGGGACTATGTCCTACTCTAGACTATAATCCATCTCTGTGCTAAATTTCTTCCAATTTCATTCAGCCGTTCTAGCGTGATTGATTAACATCATCCATCCAGACGCAAAAAGAATGGATTTAATAGGAAATTTTATTTATAGGAAATTTATTAAAAAGAGTTGAAGCTCATGTACAACTCAACCATTGTAGGAAGAAGTAAACAAAACATCATTAGAATCGGAAAACATCTGCCCGAGCTTTTGGAATCGTTTGTTTTTATTTAACCGTTTTTCATTTTAACATTATCTTACCATTCTAATGGAATTATTTGATTTATTGTTCTTTTCGTGGATTTCTCGGCAGAGTAACATTTTCATCACTTAAAAAATTCAGCTGTTTTTGTATAAAATTTTTTAAATCGTTTCCTGCTCATAAGAAATATTATTATTAGTTGAACCAAGTAAGTATAATTGTTCTTTCCCATTTCTACTTCAGAAAAGCATCGGTCTGTAGTAGTGAAACTATTAAGAACAGGTGTATTCATTTTTTTCCCCTTACGCTGTTCTTGTGTTAAAATAATTCGATCTTTCCTGTTCATTTCTCTTGATTTTTTTCCCCAGCTATACGTATTCCTTTTGCCTACTTTCTTTATTTTCGATTAAATTTTTTGAGGGCATTCCATATTACTGCATTTATTGATTTTTTTCTAGGGTTTAATTTGCTGCAACGTTCATCGAAACCTTATGATTGGAAATGCTATTAATGCCGTTCGCACCATATTCAGCCATTTCGCTAAAATTTGGCGACAAACTAATTTTTTGGCGAAAATGACTGTAAATTAAAGCTCTTCCATTGTGTGTTTTTGTAATTACATCGTTTTTGTGTTAGCTATATATTTTTCATATATGCTTATAGTGGTATATTCCCGTTAGCAAATAATGTAGAATTCCGCCAAATTTCTTTGGTGATTGTTCGTTTGCACCCGGCAAACGGAAAAGTACCTTTATAGTTTTAAGTACATAGTTTTTAAGTAGTTTTTCCCCACGCTAATGAGGTTATACGTAACATGTTTTAGGTCAGTTATTTCAAACGATTCAGTTTATTTTCGTAGAGTATGATAAATTGAAAATTAAACATTGTTAAGTAATAGATATTTCGATTCCTTCAGAAGTGCTTTTGAATAAAAATAAAATAGACGAATTGAAATTAAAATTTTCTAATCTGCATTGCGTTACCCCAACTGGTTCTTAAAATTCACGTCTTTGCGTTGCCCTAATTGACGTTGAAAATTTATGCATGCATACGGAAGTTATCCTGATTCTGAATTAAATTGAACGTTCGTTTAAGAATTGATTGTATTCTAATTGGAAATTTATTATTCTTTTTGAGAAGATTTTTTATTAGAAAGCTTTTAATTTAATAACTGGAATACATCTGAATGTTTATATATTTTGAATTGTGCATTTCTTTATAAATGGAATTTATTGAATTGAATATTGCCTTTTATTATTGAAAATAAAAGTGTATGTGGTATGGCATTTAATTAATATATTAACATATTTAGCTAGTATGTGTGTGTGCGCGCGTGTGTGTACGTTTAAAATAATAAAGAAAAAATAAAATTAAAAATTTCTTATCTGTATTGCGTTATTCAACTGGTGTAGAAAATTCGCGCATCTTGTACTTCATATCCCGTGTATTCGCATCCTCACCACTGAAAACTATGTGACCACTGGGGTTACTGGGTAAGGAGTGATCGTTCTCTGTTCTAGATCTAAATCACGGTCTGTTGATGAATGAATGAAATATCCAACCGTAAAAAGTTTTTATGACGGGTGTGAGCTACAAGTCAGAATTCTGCCTTCGGGTGCTTAGGGAGCCATACTCTCAGAAACAATGGCATCCGTCTTTCCGTTGTAAAGCGGAATATGAGAAAAACAACAAGCAGCTGTAGTTATTTAATAAAAAGTAACTAAAATAAAAATTTTGTTTACTAACTTAAGTAGGAATTGATTTTTAAAAAATTGCGTTTTATAATACTTGCTTTTGAAACAAATTGTAGATCTCCCTAAGATGAGTAGATCTTTTCTTTTCCTTTTGTTATTGTAATATGAATGTGTTCCTTTTAATCCTATTTGTAATTATAATCAATATTATCAAAATACTTGGGTCCCAAAAGAATCATTTTAAACAGCAACTATTATTCATTTTATCAAAATTCCTAAGTCATGAAACGGTGACTAATGCATTTGTTTTCATTTTAGGTTCGTTTTTTTCTCATGAATTATCTAAAGGAATTGTTGTTTTATTTAACACCATTTTTCGTATAAATCTGAAAATCGCGTGTTTAAATGAAGAAAAAAGTAATTCAGCCCTCTTAGTTGTGTAATTCATGTACACGCTGCTTAATCAATATAAATTATACGAAATGTGTCATACATCATATAATAAACATAACTTCCTATGTAATACTGTAATTATTTCGTTTTTTATGTTCGCTAAATTTACAAGACAAGTGCAAAAACAAGGCATATTCTGAAAAAATATCCTGGATATTGACGATATCCCAATAGCAATTTTTTTACAAGAAGGAAATCAAGCATAAAATCATTTGCACGTTATAAAAACCCAATATCTCGTAGCCCTTCCCGGAACACAAAAATTTAATTTGAGCGCATCAATAATTCAATTGGCCATACCATACTTTCATACTGGTTCTATACC
>JAOUZG010028872.1:2303170-2316911 GCA_026289955.1 Argiope argentata | reverse complement strand
GCAAAAGTCCTGTTCAGCCGTAAAAATGAATTTCTCAGAAAATATAATTAATTATAGCGAAATAACCCGAATTCACTTAGCGGTTTTAGTTGTTAGATAGATTTTATGTTTGGAATATCTTATTCCCACACATAGTAAGGGAATAATTAGTGATAGTTTTACAAATAAAATTCATTCGATTCCTTTATCATTTGGATTTAAACACAGGTTTACGATTTCGTAGTTTCTTCAGAAGATTAAGGACTTGATCAGCCGTTTGAAGAAAAAAAAATTTAAAAAAGGAATTTCTTTTACATATACTATGAAATGAATGCACTGTTTCATGAAATTATACAAAGTTAAACTCCAAGTGTACACTTTTTTTTTCATTTCTGAAATCCTGCGAGTATAACACAAAATCTAAAAAAAAAAGATTAAATTGAAATCTGCTATGAATATTTCAATGTATCATGTCAGAACATCATTTTTTGAACGGCCAAGCACCACGCGCTCGTGCGAGTTAAATTATATTTTTATTCGTTTCAATTGTTTCATTGAATGAGTCACTTTAGTATTGCAAACGATACAGAAAAACTTTGTCTCGCATTTGTTGTTTAAAAAATATCACATTTCCTATTCATTTCATTTCATATAATCGCGTGCTCAAAATGACATTTTCTAGGTTTTATTTGCTGTAGTCATCAACTTATTATTTTTTAATCAGAGCTTTTGTAAATTCAATAGTTACGCGTTATTTAAAGCTGACTTTCGGAAATGCTCGTGCAGATAATAAAAATTTTCTTTTTCGCCTACGGATTTTTGTTGATGCCAAAAACCTCATCCCATCAACAGCATATATTTTGACATGATAAAATGTAATAAATAAATGCCAAAATTAGAATTTCTGGCATTGTTTCAAAAATCATTTAACTTAAAGAAAAACATCGAAAAAAATGTAAAATTAATAGATTAAAAAAATTAATGAATAAAAATGTTTATTTTTTCAGAAAACCGCTTAAATTAGTTATTTTTCGAAGCTCAATCTCCCCCATACCAATTCTTGAAACAGTTTTAATTATAAAATAAGACTCTAAATATTCCTTTCTTAAAAAAATTTGCTGATCTTTTGAAAATTGACTGATAATATATCTTTTGAACAATGCTTAAATCAAAGACCATAATTAAAAAAAAAAAAATGCTACCAACGTTCTCTTTGGTTAGAATTTCAGAGTTTGACTGCTGCATTCATGAAATCGTTCATTTTTTCTGTAATATTCATATTTTGTTATTTAACAGCTATTAAGGATATACAGAGTCGTTTGGAAGGGAAAGCAGAAGTTTTGATTTAGATAGTTTTGGCAGTATAACTGCAAAATTTTAAATGGTATATATATCAACAAGAAAAATATCTTATCTACAAAATATTATTTACCCTGGGTTATTATTCTGTCATTTTAAATCATTATACTTTAGTAAATCTTTAAAATTTGCATTAATAATGAACTTATTTCTTAGATATGGACCTACTTATATTTTAATAGGTTTTAAACACTCTAACATTATTCTCTTATTCAACATTATTATAACATTATTCAAAAATAAATTAAAGTAATTGCTATGAAAATAAATTAATGTAACATTTTGTAAATTTATAGGATTTATAAGACTTATTTTTCAAAATTTATAATAATTTTTAAGTACTTACAATGAGTTCTGTCTGTTAATAACTCTAAAAAAAAGCGAGAGAAAAATCTCAAATGATTGAATTTTCCGAAGCAGCAATAAATTTAATGGATATGCAAGTATACTATTTCAATGTTATGCTTCAACATCAAATGCATCTTCCCGTAAATTATTAAGTTGTAATCAAACACAAATAAAAAAAACAACTTGAACTTCTGGAAAATCTTTAGGCGAAATTATAAAGTGTTATTAAAATTTGTATACAGCCCCTTATTCTTCAGCAGTAATATGACTACATGAACAGGGTGATGCGAGTGCTCTCCGCACTCTGCAAATGAACTCTTGACCGCAACAAGGGGGAGGGAAATGTTTATCTCCTGCTTCTTATACTTTCGGCCGTTTTGGTTTTTAAAAGAACTGCGTTTCAAAGAGCCACGGAATTCAGAGGGTTAATGCTTTTGAATACATGACAAACCAATTTTGGCGCGTAAGCCATCTAGTGGCGACCATTTTTTTTATCTGGCAAAAATGGTCAAAGTGATAGTACGTATGTAACATTTCATACTTTTTTGTAATTTCATATAAATTATTTTATATTCTTGAACCATTAGTTTTGTCTCATTTTGTTCATTATGTTAAAAATCAGTTAATTTTCTATCGTGTCTTCAAAAATTCGAACTTAAATTTTTAATTGGAAGTTAGGTAAGACTTAAGATTTATGTACGGTTTTTTCGCCAAGTGGTTAAAATCATGTTGATTCTCTAAAACCTCGCCAAAAGTCTGCCAACTTGAACTGCCACCAGAATTATTAGCAAATGTATTTTAGGATTATAATCAAAAAAATTCTCACGATTACATCAGGCAAGAAATTATTAACTTTTGGTGATAATAGATTAATTTTGTCTAGCCGGCAAATGATTAAGTTTCATTAATATAATCGTGCTTATAAGTAATATGTGGATAATTAGTATAATCGTTTAGTGTTGAAATTCTGTATGCACTATAGAACATTTTCCGTTGCTTACTTTTCTAAAACTTTCTAGAAGATTGGTCCATGTTTGTGTTTTGGTTGAAAGAAAGTGTTCTGCAACCACTTTCTTTTTTTCAAAAGTTTTTTAATCAGTTTTTTTCGGACAAATGAACGATGTGAAATTTTCTTGCTCTTTTGTGGGAGAAATCCTTAGATAGCAGATATCATGCTCTAAATAATGTATTTGATTCTTTTCCCTATTTTGAAATAAACAGTAATATTTTGTTCTGCAGAATTCTAGTAAAACTCTAAAGTATCTAGAAGATAATGAACTCTTTACACTCAGAAAAATAATAAAATGCATAATAATTCTCTTGCGAATATAATGATTTTTTTTATTTCTTAGAAAGCTAAAAAAAACTTAATTCTTGATTAATCGTAATATCTAAAAATTAGTATGAGAACTATTGCCATCACATGATCTTTGTAAAATAGTTATCTAACAAAAATATCAAAAAAATTTAACTTTCAGAATAATTTTTTTAGAATAATAATTCTTTTTCAGAATATTTTAGGTTGATTTTTTTTCAGAATTTTTTAAATAATTAAGAATAAATAAGAATAATTTTTTCAGAACAATTTATATACTCTCAAGTCAAACTCGATTTGCGAGTGTAAAATGTAAACATAAAAGTATTTTTAAATCGTCTTTTTGGTTAATAGCTCTCATTTCAGTTTTTATTCTTCATTACACATTTTTAGCATCAGGATCTATTTTGAAAAAGGATGATTGAAAACAAATATGCTGTTGGAAGTCATCATCAAATTACGCATTTTGATATATACCGGTTTAACAAAATCTTTACAGAAATAACTTCAATGTTAAATTATTTTTAAATTAATCATTGCATTATGAATAGTTTTTCTACTAACTATTCATAATGCAATGATTAATTGAATTAATTTCTACTACTAAAGGTTTAAATTAATTCAATTCTGCTTTACAAATTATACCCTCTAAAGAGAATTGTGAATCTATGTTTTTCTTCAGTAAATTTTCATTATATTTATTTGAAATTCATTAAATATATATTTGTGTTCTATAATTTCCGAATTGCAAGCAGATCTAATTATCAATCGCTTTTAAAAGATTTTAAATGTTTAAGTATTTAATATTTCTGAAATTTCCGTCCTGTGGTTTTAAATAAATAGATAATAAGTCTGTAAAGCATTTTTCCCTTTTTCAATTGATAATTAACTTTATAGCTATCATTTTGCCTTGGAAGATTTTTATATGAACAGTTTTTATCAACCAATAAATGCAGAAGATTTAAATGACAATTTCAATTAACTTCTCAAGATGATGATGACGCACAATTGTAAATATACATTCTGTCCATAAATGAATTTAAGAAATAAAATGCCAAAACCACATTCCAAGCTTTATATAATGGAACTACTATGATTTTAATTTCTAATTTAATGTAATGTTTTGAAGTTATTGATGAATTTTTTTGATTATTTTATTATGAGCAATATACATTTTAAATAGATATAAACATAGACCCATACATCGAATTTTTCCCAAAAGTATTGGATTTCAAAAAAATTAATGAATTTCTAATGTTAAAAAAACATTTGCATATGAAATTATCAAATTAAAGTAAAAAATGACATTAGATTTAGTTTTTAAAATAAAATAGAAATTAAATTTTTTTAAAAAAATTAAATTGATTCATATTGCAATAAAAATGTTTGGAAATTATCCATGATAAAGCAGTAAACATTTGCCAATGAGTTATCCTTAGCATCTATACTTCGAATCTATTTTCTATATAAAACGATGTTTTCATTTTAAATTCAGTTAAATTTTTTTGTATTCAATATGGCTTCTAAAGGATTAGCACAAAAAAAATTCATTAAAAAAAGAAATAAAATATGTGGGAAGCAGGATATAAAATAATGATGTGGCCAAAAAAAGTTCCAGAATTAAGGTATTAGTTTCGAAAACATGTATTTTGTTTATTAAATATTTTGGAAGAGATTTAATACTTAAAATTTCATATGAATGGTGAATCTGTATTAAAATGATTAGTAAGTTTTTGAAAGAAAATGATAATAAATAAATAAATAAATGCAATGGATTGTGTCGTTTATCGAAATTCCTATGCATCAAAATTTTTGTATGTAGAATTTTTTCCAGGAACTTTCATGTTCAATATGAGTTCGACTGTATATGAGTTTATTCATTAAGTTTTGTTATTATTACGGCTACAATGGAGAAAATTCACACACTCATAATAACGTCAAATATGTTTAAAACTTTTATCATGGTCCATTATAACACAGCAGGAAAAGGATGAAATATCACTTTAAAGCTCGGTTTATTTACGTAAGAGGAGTTAATTTATAAGAACTGTGATGTAAATTAGCTCTACTGTCATAGATTTTAATTATCTCATTAATATAATATATTAAATATCTTTTATTTTATTGCTTATAACGGTTGTAAAGTAGTGTTAGAAATTTTAAGTTTCAAATTCTTATGTTCGTAAAGGAACACAGAAGTCTAGTCATATTTTAGTTCCTTTAAGATGCTTTTTTTATGTATATATATACGTATATTGAAGTACTTGCCATTCTTTTGTTATTTAGTTTTGTATTTTTATATTTACATTTAAACAATATTATTTTTGTTACTGGATATTTTTTAAATGTATAGATCTATTTATATCTTGATGTCATTTACAACAAAATCTTAAAGAAATTTTGTAAAGAATGTTTAAGGGACTTGATTCGTGATTTTATATGCCATGTCGCTTCTAAGATGTACTCATTTTGTAAATAGAAGTTTCGAAGATCTATGCCTGTACAGTATTTTTAAATGTCCATTTGTATCATTGTCTAGTCATTTATATTCTCATTAAATGAAATAAAATGTACTGTACATTTCAAAATGTCTCCACAATAATCTTTGTCTTCTTATTAACATTTTTTTTTTCATTTTATAAAAAAAGTAATATTTTAATCACATTTTTGTAAAAAATAAAGAAAATATTTTTATTTATGTTTTGAAACCATATTCTAATCCAGTTTTAATTCAATTAGCAGCATTTTGTTTTCATAACAAGGTTTAAATTTATGTTTTCAGAAGGAAGAATGTGAACAGCAAACGATAATATGAAATTCTTACAATAATTGGCAAAACTAATCGCATTTGACAAAATGAATCGATACATTGAATTCGGGAAGTAATGTCAGGTTTATACCGTGACCTTCACGTTTACATTCGGCCAGTTATAAGCTGAAAAATACAATTTTGGAATGAAAAAAAAGTATAGATTAATTCCGCAATTTTTTGTTATTTGTTCTCTCTGATGAGAATTCGCGCGTGTACTTTACTTTCATTCTATTTGCCAATTGTTTTCTATAGTTTTTCAAATTTAAGAATGTTGACCTTTCTTTTTATTTTACTATGTTTATTTGTATTAATATCCATACTTTTAAAACGATAAGTGGTGAAAAAGAAAAATTCAAGAACACCAAAATGGCAGTTTATATAGCCAAGTTAGAAATGCATGAATCTTTCTTATGAAGTTGTGGCAAATACAAATCATTCCCTTCCTATTCATGCACTGCCTACTTGCCGTCTTAAAACTGGCCAAGTATAAACCCGGCATAATTAATTCAAATGAAAGAATTTAAATGCAAATATCAACTGAAATTAGAATTTGAAAGAACTGAAATCAATTAAAATGGAAGATGCCATTAAATTTAACTGTGATGGAGATTTTGTAAAAAAATTATGACATTGATGAAGAGAGGAAAACACCAGAATTTCAAATTTACTTTCAAAGGAAAATTCTGAAAATTTCTAAGAAATGTTATAGATGCATTAAAAAAAATTATCCAATAACTATTAAATGTTTGTTTTGTTTTTATATATACATTATTTCTTAGACATCCTGTAAGATAAAAATAAATTTTTAAAAGATACCTATTATTTATTTATTTATTTATTTTAACTTGCAAACGTAATATCTGCTCATTTAAATTCTGCCTCAACTAAAATTTTCGATCATCTTGAAATGACAAAAAATAAATAAATAAACAAATAACTGTTCAATATTCAAAACCTACATTTAAAAAAATGACACTTTTTTTAAATCCATTTGATAGAAAATATTCTGATTTTTACATTACACTGTAGATTTTGTCATCAAAAATATTTTTATGTTTCATTAAAAACAAAAAGCAAAATGTGTAAGGCGGCTTTCAACAATATAAATAGCGAGGCAGTTTAAATGCCTAAAAACAATGACAAATTAGATTTTCCTCGACAAACAGAATTAATTATTTTTGAAAAAAAATTACATTTATCAATAAACAAAATTAATGTAAATTATAAGTAAAACTGAGCAAAACAGTTTTTGAAATAGAATTAAGGAAAACAGTAATTTTGTATTTAAATTTCAGTAATTGCTTAGAATTATATCTTGCAACGATTTTTGTAGAATGTACTTTTTTCTATCTAATACTAACTGTTATATATTTATTGTAAATAATTTTTTGTTGACAGTTCTTCAGAGGGCTTTAAAAGTGTCATGAATAACAACAATAATAAATAATCTTGTTAACCTGTTTGAAAAAAATTAAATTACTTTTACATAAAAAAAATGTCTCAATTTCCAAAACTTTAACATCTATAAAAGTGTAGAGCATTTGAAAACCACTAAGTCATCAGATTTGAGAGTAGACAATCACCAGTATCTAAAGATAATTTAACGGCTGTTGTGATTTTCTTTGGTTTCCAACAAAAGGAGACAATGCTTATAATATTAAAAATTATAGCAGAAACCAAAATTTTTCATGCCTTTTTGTTTTTTGAACAGAGAAAGAAATAAAGAAATTTAACTAATATAGTTTTAAATATATCCTAAAGTATATGAATTTTTGATCATTTTATTCCACTTTTTTTAAATCTTAAGATCTGTCATTTTTTATCCTCATTACCGGATGGATTATTACTATAAAATTTGTATTTGATTTAACTAATAACTAACTCACAAATAATTAAATTTTGAAAATAACAAAATAGTATATTGTAATCGAGAATATGCAAATGTACAAAATTTTAGCCGTCTAGTATTTAAAGAAATTAGTAAAAAAATAAAATAAAATATTCCATCTTTTCAAACATGAAGCAAATCAGACTATATAAAAGCGTTTAAGCAAAAATAACTGTCTCATGTTTTCACCGATAGTTATAAAAGAAAATAAATAAACAAGTAAAAAATGAAATAATAAAAAATAAGAAGATATCAATGATACAGAAGAAACAAAATAAATTAAGAAGATGGCGACAATGCATAAAAATAAATTTAATTCATTGTAGTTATTTTTTAAGGAAAATTTTAAATCAAGATGGCGTTATTAATCAATTCACTTTATTGAAACGGACATTTTTACTCTTTCGGCCATAATTTTTTTTTAAAAAAAAAGGTATTAAAAATTTTCATTATTAAATTAAAATGGCGAAAAACAATCAATCAAAAAGCTGTAGATCAAAATCAAAGAATCAGGAGACGCTAAATTTATTGCTAACAATAAATTGCATGTCACTTGACATCTAAAAGAAGACGGTCTAATGTTACGCTTTGGCATAACAGCTTTATTTCTTTCGATAAGATGCACAAAGGATCCTGAATTAATATTGAATGCGAGGTTTTTGTATACATTATCTAAAAATGAATTAACATTAAATATGTATTATTATTATTAATGTAAAAGTCTGGATGGATGGATAATGGGGTTCAATCCCTCCAGAACAGCTGAACGAAATTGGATTAAATTGAGCACAGAGATAGATTATAGTCTAGAATAAAAATGAGCCACTCAATTAACCAGAATAAATAGGGTACTATTTATTCTGGTTAATTGAGTGGCTCATTTTTTTATTAATTAAAAACTAAAACTCGTCAAAAATCTTTATTTCTCCGCAGGCAAACGAGCAAGACTTCAGTTCTTGTTTTTTTCTCCCACTCTGATGAGGTTAGGCTTAACATGTTTTCAACTGGTTATTTCCAACGATTCTGTTTATTTTCTTGGTATTTAATACATTTCAAATGAAACATTCTTATCTAATCGATTTTTTGAATTCATTTTGAAGTACTTTTGAATTAAAATACAAAACAATAAAGGAATACAAAAGAATACAAAAGAAATACAAAAGAATAAAGCGTAGAAAATTCCCCAATTTACATTGCCCCAATTGGCGTGGAAAATTCACGCATGTACAGCGTGCTGTAATTGTTGACAACTGTATTTTCATTTTAATTAAAGCTTAAAAATCATGTGTATAATACAGTTGTATCTATCTCAATTTTGATCGATGAATAAAATAGACTTCACTTTATTTAAAGAAATCTGGAGATTTTCTGTTTTGCTTTATTTCAGATATACAGTGTAAATAAATTGTTTTTAGGTTAGTTGTGTGCTTTTCCAAGTGTACAAAGTCGCGATTAAAAGCTAGTTTTTTATAACTAGTAAACAAATATAGTCTAGTAATTTCTGAATTCCTGATTAGGTTAAAATAAACTCATTCTCACAAGTGTAATACGAATTTAGAATTTAAAAGAATTAAACCTATCTTCAAAATATTCTTAAAATAAAATTCTAACATATCACAATTTAAAAAAATGGATTAAAAAGTAATCTGAAATAAATTCACCCTTCCAAAAAATTGTCTAGATATTGAAGAAAAATCGTCTTATTATTTAGGAAGAGAATTTCAAAATATTTCGAAGTGCAGCTGATTCGGTAGGAATTTATGAATAAATACTTATTTTGAGCAAATTGCTCATTTTTCTCTAAAATATCGAAGAAAAGTGAAATTAAAGAATAATAAAACTTAGAATCCATTTTTATTTAAAAAATAATTACATGTTGAGGAAAAAAAGATTAGTAGAACTATTTTAATTAATCGACGTAAGATTTCTTTGTTGTGCATGAAATTGTTTTAATAATGAAACATGTTGCTTATAATTATTATCAACAAGTTTATTTACCTCGAATATTGATGGGCATTAAAATATTAATGTATAACGCACAATTATTAAAACCAAATTTTGTGGAAGGAAAAAAGTAACTGAATGAAATTTTTAAATTTGATGAAAAGGAATTAATTGAAATATACTGTCAAACAATTATTTGTTTTTGATGCAAAAGCTCAAACATGAAACTATTTGAGTTATTTATTTTTTTAATCAAATCTTTATACTTCGAAAAATTATTGGAATTTTATCTCACACTTATAAATACACAAAGTTCTAAATTTTTATTTAAAGAATTTTTTTAAAAAGCACATTTTTTTAATAAAATAATTCACGCATGTTTAATATGAAGTAAGAGGTTACAAAAACTATTCTGTAGAGAAAAATCAACATGTTTATCATATCAATTAAAACATGCCATTATTTAATGGTACAAAATTTAGTTTTTAATGTTTCTTACTTGTTGGTAAACAAAATATTGAAAAACCAATAGTAGAAAAAAATAAGTCAATACCTACTTAGGTCAACAAAGAAAATATTTATTTTAGTTACTTTTTATTAAATGATTACAATTAATATAAAAAATTTGATCAAAAAATCATACCTAACCAAAACAAAATCAAGTTCGTATCCTTTGAAAATAAATCAGAGCAGACTCCTAACAAACTCAGAATCACGTCATTGACGTTGGATTTCTAAGCCAATTGGGGCAACGCAAATGCGTTAATTTTCTATGCCAATTGAGATAACGCAATACAAATTAGAAATATTTACATTTTTTTATTTTGTATTATTTTAATTCAAAAGTACTTTAAAATTAATCCGAAAAACCCATTAATTAATACTGTTTAATTTTAAATGCATCGAACACTAAAAAAATAAACAGAATCGTTTGAAATAATGGGTGGAAAACATGTTAAACCTAACCTCATTAGCGTGGGGGGACGAACTGTAGTCTTGCTCATTTGGTGGTGAGGAAATGGAGATTTTTGTGAGAAAGCTTTTAATTAATAAATAAAAAATTAATAAGTTAATAATTGAAAATGCTGAATTAACATAAAATGTCATTCACTACAAGCTTTAAAAATTTACTTCAACTTGAGTGGATGAATAAAAAGTATTGTTGTTATGTTGTGACTAATGGCACTTGCCGTGGACAAGCTTCCGTTGATACGATCAGCAGCTTTTAAGCCTAAGAAATGCGTCTCTTTGTTTTACAAGTAGCGCCATTTGGGGCCAAGAGTACGACTTAGCCACACACACGTCACAACCCTTTTCAGGGGGATGACTACATTCACGCAAAGTCATTCATACATCTCAGATCGTAATTTAGACCAGGAACAGAGAACGATGCCCTCTGACCCAGTACCCCCAGTGATATTACTCTCGACATGGAGGACTTTGCGACCACGAACAGATTTAACGAGCGCCAGCCGCCACACACTCGGGAAATCTTTTGGTCGGTGAGCTTCGAACCCGTAACCGAAGGAATACGAGTCCAACGTGTATGTAGCTAAGTCTACCAACCAGGCCATCCCGGCTTAAATAAAAAGCATTTTATTAACAATTGAAAAATTGCGAAAAAAATTTAGACCTTTCCTGGGTTCGAAAAGCACATATTTGGAATTGCGTCTGTCTGTTCGTAGAAGTGGTAATTAAAAAGTGATTAAAGCAAAATGTATGAAATTTAGTTTGTCATCAGATTTGTAAAATCCCCCCAAATATTGTAAGCAAGCGATTTTTCTTATTGTTCGAGTTCAAGTGAATACGATAATTACATAAGGCAATGAATAAAATGGTTAAAAAGGCCTCATGGTATTACTGCTAAGGGGTAGATTATTTTTATCAAATCGGATTCTTATCAGCATCAATCCTCTGACACGGATGCAAACTTGATCACTCAAAAGCGCAACGCCTTAGAGAAATAAATGAAATATAGTACAGACTAAAAATATTAGTATACAGATTAAAAACATTAAAAAAATAGACTTTTTTCAAATTTAACTCACCCTTAAACTCCAATTTTTAATTCCTCAAAGAAACTGACGAGATTATAATTTGTACTTTCTAATGCAGAAAAATCAAATTTGATATGTGGTCTTGTTAATAAAACTTGAGTCATCTATCAAATTTTGTTTTGTGAATTGAAAAAATAGGCCCCCAAAATGAATGTGGCATAATTATACTACGAAGCATAAAGAGCTTATTTATGAGATTCTAATTATAAAAATCTGTTCGTTACTAACGCTCACAGTTTTTCAAAAGTGCATAATTTTTTTCGCATAGGGTTAAAAGGAATCAGCACTTTTATTAACGCTTTAAAGCTTGTTTAAAAATATTTAAATACCCTTCCCCCGTTGTTCATAATTAATGTCTTTAAAGATATCATGGATATTTAAAAGATAAGTAAGCGTTAGGAGGAAATTTTTGCATACTTTTCCCAGTTTTTAACAATATTTTTAAACTAAATTTCTATAATTTAATAATTTTCTGAAAAATTTGCAAGTAAATTTCGCCGACCTTTTGATAAAGAAACTGAATCCAGCCGAATATTCAGCTTTAATTATTTTATTAAAATCTGAACTTCGAAATAAACTTTCGAAACTATTTCTTTTGCAGTTTTTTTTATTTACTTTTATAAAAATCCGCGCAAATATATTAGAACAGTAAATAAAATCATGCAATACAAAATTAAAATAAATAAATATCTCAGAAAATTACTGTCGTATTTATTCACAAAAAAAAATTATTATACGGTTTTCTGAATTAATATTAGTTACCATTATTCTTGACTTTCTTACAAATATTCATTTGTTGGAGATGGAGAACAATTCTATTACCTTTTCTAGAATTTTTGTTAAATACTTTTGTACAAGGTCCTAATCCTTTTCTAGCTATGTAAATGGAAGATATCGGAAATTTGTAAAAATGCTGTTCTTCTAGGTTCTTTCTCTCTGTCTATTAAAAGATAGTTTTCTTCGGCATTTTACCTAGAAAATAACTTTCCTGGTAGCACATTGTACAATATTGCGCAATATTATATGATATTAAACAATATTCCATAATATTAAACATGATTGTGAATATTGATCAACATTGTACAATATTTTTGTGTTACTAAGGTTAAGATTGTTAAGAAATTGAGAGCAAAATATTATATGCAAAAGGAAACAAATAAATGGTTAATATGGTTAAATGGATCTCCTGTTGAAAGTTTGGGAATTACTGCTTCACAAGATTTATTTAAAAAATACATTTCAAATTACACTTAATAATCAAACCAAAAAGGAGTAGTCGCTCTCAAAACTTTTCGCATACTCTCTTATATAAGTTTATCCTAAAGAATGCTTTGCTTGGCATTGACATAAAAATGTCACAAAATATTAATCTTTGACGAGAGTTTAATATGTTTATTAATCTATCATGTCATCATTAGAACGTGCTTTTGTGTGTGTGTGTCTTTTATTCCTGGTATATGTTTAACATTCTCGCTGAGTAATTCTTTTATCAAAATATTTTCAAAAATTGCAAACGTTTCCTGCCAAACATGTTTGGCCTTTGAAATTAAGCCTAAAAAGGGTAAAAGGATACAAATCATGCTTATACGTTTCGTAGAGCCATGGGCAACTAATGCCATCTGTTGGCCCAGATTAGGATGAAACTGGGGGAAATAATTTGATATCCACCAGATGATAGTTACAATTCCATTTTCAGAAATAAAACACTAAGGAATCATTCCGATTAAAATCCACACACTTTATTTCACTCGCGTCTTACATCATCTGAGCGAATTCTGTTCAGACAGGAAATCCATTAGACATCAGCTCTCGCCTGGCGCCTCCATTACTTATGATTGCGCAAACGTCAAAAGCTGTATGGAGTGGATATCTTTCACCACAAAACCAGTAAGGCCAAAATGAAACCATGAATGGGAAAAGGGTGGGTTGCACAGCTAACTAGATAGAAAAATGCATCCGTGTGAAAATCACAGGTTATACGAATTTCGATACTTTAATATGCTTTCTAAAAAACTAACCGTTTTCTTAAGCTTCAAATT
>JAOUZG010028872.1:2277711-2303160 GCA_026289955.1 Argiope argentata | reverse complement strand
TTTAATATGCTTTCTAAAAAACTAACCGTTTTCTTAAGCTTCAAATTCTATATATAAATTTCTGTAGCTTGCAGAGCATCTTATATTTTTAAAAATTCAAAACAAGACTCCAAGCGTTTCCGAATTCCATCGTTTTTCTTTTATTTTCCTTTCACTGAAACAGTATATACAAGAATTCATCGAAATGCAATTAACAAAATATATTTACAAAAAAAAATCGTTTTCTTTTAACTTTTAATAATGCTTTAATTAAAATAAAAATCGTTTGCTTTAACTTTAATATTGTTTTAATTAAATTAAAATCGTTTGCTTTAACTTTAATAATATAATACTTCAAAAAAATCCAATTTGATGATAATTTAAGAAAAGCATAAAATAACAGATAAAACAGAAAAAGAAAATAAAACCAGATAGAATAAATATTACTACATAATAAATGTCCGTTGACAAATTTATATTATGACATTTACCGAACAGATACTTTTATCTTGCCCGTTTAAATAGCGGGATACGTAGGGAGAGGGTTAATAGTATCCATTATTTGTGTTTTGTTTCCGATCGATTAAAAAAAATTGAGATAAAACTACACTTGTAGTGACAAATGCCATACTAGATCTATATTAAAACAATTCAGTTTTTAAGTTTGATTCCGAAAATACAAATTGACAAATGGCCAACCGCTTGTTGATTTGATTCAATGTGTTTTTCGGACTAAGGGAAGTTTAACACATGGAAAATGGAAATACGTCACATTTTTTAATTCAAAATTTTTTGACGATTAAAATACTTTCTCTATACTACGTATAAGATAAAATAAAGCTAACCTTTTTCATGATTGTAGGAAGATATACTAAAGCAACAAAAAGAAATTACTAATGACAAATTGCAATTCTTAGCACATTAATCAAACATTCGGAAATCATCAGGATATTCTTCACACTTATTTTTGATACGATTTTCATCTAAAGATATTTTATTTTCAGAGTCATTGAAATTCAAGATCATTTTAAAACATTTTTAAATTAGTTTTTTTTTTTAACTTTAAAAAACTCAATTTTTAAAAACATTTTTGTTTTTGTTTTTTTGCCTGTTATGTGTAGTTTAACTGCAAACTGTCGTTACCTCAATATTGAAAAGCCGCTGTAGATTTTTCAGTTTTTTGTGTTTATTAAAATAATCTGTCATAATTGCCGGAGTAACTTGTAGATTTCTTCAAAGTAAAATGGGTGTGAAGCGAGATCGTGAAGCTGCAGGTTTATCAAGTGAAAACGATAATATTACGGAAGATGAAGCTGCATTGTATGATCGTCAAATAAGATTATGGGGTATGGATTGTCAGAAGCGGTAAGTTGAAATGGAAAGCTTTTATTTGATATGTAAAAGTTTGGTATTTATAATGCAGAATAAGGAATAATAATAAAAAAATTATGTTATCAAGTGTTTTCAAAGAGATAATTTTTTTCTTAATATTTTGAGAGCAATCCATATCTTTTTGTATGTTTTGTTTTAGTATGAGTTAGATTAAAATCATTTTGGTGAATTTTTTTAAAATTTTATTGTTGTAAAAGTTTTAGGTGTTGATGTTAATGTACTATCTAATAGTTGACTTTTTGTTTGTGGTAATAAATAATGAATGCAGTTTTGAATATAAAATAAATATCTTATAAATTTTGGTTTATGAGCAAATTATATTTTTGACTAAAATTATTAGTATTGATTCATAAAATTCTCTTTGATTTAAGTAAGATTATTTTTGTGGTAAAAATTATATGCTCCTCCTACTATGCCAAGGACAAAAACCATTTTCTGTATTAAAATTAAATTCTTTTATTGATTAGTATCGTTTGGTTCGAAATTTTCTTTTCTCTCCCTCCCTCCCTCTCTTAAAAATTTTTTGAAATTACTACCGTTGCTTATCTTAACGATTTTGAAATGAAGAAGTTTTCCAGAATGACTGCATCAGTATGTTATGTATAGAACAAAATTTAAAGCATACAATACCTTTGGCATCTAAAAAAGGTACCAAGTAGAAATTCTTAGCTTAAAAAAAACTCTTACAGCTTTGCTCTCAGCAAAAGCGAGATCCTAATAGCTTCGGTTGTTCATTAAACAAAAGACTTTGTGGATAACATAAACCGTACATAATCAAAAGAAATGAAAAAAGCAATCAAATTATTTCCTATTCAAAATTTGAAACGAGCATCGTTTTTACCAACTTCCTCAACTTGTAAAAAATACAAATCTATATATTCCACTTGGCCTCCATCCATTCTGCAGGTTTAAAATATTTTCTGCAATACCATTTATCATACATCCATCCTTGAAAAATTAGTGACATAATGAATTATCAAGGAAATCGCCAGATTAAAAAAAGAATTTTGAAAGTGCATAAAGATTTTTTTAATGCATACCGACAGTTAAGAATTCCAAATAATAAGTATTTTCTGCTTGTATGTGCATAAAAAATAATATTATAGTGCCTTATTAGCAATAAAAAAACTTTTAATTATAATACAAAACTAAATTAAAATCTTTAATTGATATTTTTTTATTATTTTTAACTTAACATTTTTTAAATAAATAGTTGTAGTTCATGTACAACTGAACCACATTAAATATATTAAGCAAAACAGTACTGTAGTTGCTATAAGATCATTTCATTGGGCTATCATATTAGCAACTAACTCAGAGGCACACTTATCTATAGTTCAAACTTCTCAGATTCTTGATCAGTTATATGTCCAGTCTACTCTACTTCAATTCTATTTTATTAAAGTCTAAAAGTGTTTTTCTGATAAAATAAACATTTTAAATCTTTTTTTCTATCATTAGCTGTGTAATCAACTGGTATAGTAGCTCATATTAATTTATTTATCTTGTTTTTGTCCTTATCTCTGAATATAATGATGCTACAACATAAGATTCAGTTTCAGAAAATAAATCCCTAAATTTACTTTGTTTTAAAGCAGCACTTTATAATTTAGTGCTCTTTACCAGAATTATATTATTGTCATAAAAAATTAATGGAAATAAGAATAGTATATTAATGTTATAAATATAGTTGAGTACTTTTTGTAATAATTGCATGCCATTTGTGCTTAAATATATCCTATTGGTGAAATTTAGATTTAATGGCATGTTATTGGTAGGCATAACTATAAGACTAACGGAACATTTTTGATGAGTAATTGCTGGAATATAGTTAATACACTAGTACTTACTGCTGATTAAAAACTTTTTTGTGTACTTTCTCCATTTTTATAAAATTAAGCATCATGCCATATCTATCAATTCATTAAGATGTTTTTAATTAAGTATAAAAACAAATTTTATAGAGTATAGTTTATGTGGTACTTTACCATTACCCGGGTGCAAGAAAAAAATCACCAAAGAAATTTGTTGGAATTCTTCTTTATTCGACAATTTTTCACTTGTACTCAACTTACAGAAAAGTACTGATTATTCATAAAAGTTTTAAAACTGTAATCACATATAATGGATAATTAAAAGAGTATAAAATTTGTGTTAATGTCTCATTATTATTATTATTTTATAGTTTAAGGGAAGCTAAAGTCTTAATAATTGGTCTAAATGGCCTTGGAGCTGAAGTTGTCAAGAATCTGGCTTTAAGTGGAGTGAAATGCATTACAATTATGGATGAAACAAAAGTAGGTTTCAGCATTTTCTTCAATAAATATGTGATAGCTAATATTAATTATAGCAGTGAAATAATAGTGTCAGATCTTGAATAGAACTTGTTATAAATACTGTGTTAACGAGAATATTGCCTTATTTTATATAATCTCTTTCAGTACCTATGATGGTTTTCCTTAAATGTGGATATTGTAATGGCTATAAGTAGTGAACATAAGTTGATATTCTATATGTCCTTGTACACATGAAATAAAAAATTGCAAAAATGAAAATGGCCAAACATGTCTGCAGTTACCAGCATACATAGTTACTAATGCTTAATGTGATTTATGTATTGTGATAATGAAAAGTGTCTAAATTATTAGTCAAATTTTAAGTGATTTCAAAAGAATTGTTTGCCAGTTTTTAATAATACAAAAGAAATTATTTGATTAATTTTAACACCCATATAAACATTCGAATCGCCTTATATAGAATATTATGCAATTTTAAGAATGAATATTTTTTGTAATCTTTGTATTAATTATAAGAGCTAATTTATAAATAATAATCCAAGTGCCTTTATTATTATTTTTTAATGTAAATGGAAAGTAAATAAAAATTATAAAATAATTTAAAATATTACTTAATATTTAAATAATTAAACATATATAGCCTTTATTATTTTGTGTATATAATCTTTTTGTGGAAGAAAGTTGCTTTCAAAACTCTGAATCCTTTGTGAAGTGTTTATAGTTATACACATTTAATATAAAATGAAAAATATTGAATAATCATTTCTTCTCAATACTCTTTTAAATGATTTATATTGGTTTGCCAATCCTTTTTAGTAAAGAATCAAGTTACAAAATTGATTTTTTTATTCCATCTAAAACAAATATTTAGTGTATATCATTGTTCCCCATTTTCTTAATGTCAAATATTGAGGGCATTTCCATATGAAGTACTTTTTCATTTTCGTGAGCACATACCCTATGCTCCTGTTTCAAAAAAATCAATTAATAAATTAAATTAAGATTCTATAAAAGAAAAATCAGGAAACAGGTTTTTTTTCTAGTTATTCATTTATTCACATAGAGCCACTCCTTATTTTTATGCGATTTCATATTACCATTACAAGTATTTCCTAAAGACAATAAAAATTATTTTCTTCTCAACGCTTAATTTCTCAAGAAATTCACTGGATTTCCAAATGATCATTAAAATAAATTAAATCTGCTTTTTGTTGAGAGCGACTGATCGCTCACACTCCACATGAATGTCTACTTTTCTAGACTGCCAAGCAAACAAGAAATCTTTTCTGCATCACTTTCAAGACAACAGGAATGCACTGCCATCTGCAGTGTGGGAGAGGATTTAATCTCAACATTAATTCCTATTTTAATGAAGAGAATACTTATATTTATGATGCAGATTTCATAAAAATATGTATATATCGTTAGTTATTAAACTGAAAATGGTAGGGGGAAAACAATAAAAGAATTTTTAAAGCAATTTTAATGTACAAAAAAACTCAAGCAATTAACTAATTGAAGGAAAAGGTAAACCAACTTTTTAATTAAAAATACACACTGTTTGTTTTAAATATGTTTTTGTCTGCATTTTTTCGATAATTTTATTCCCCTAAAGGCTGGTATGTAGTAGAGCACTTTCCTGGAGATATTTTAATGATAGTTATTATTATCTTTTTATAATACTGAATTTTAAATTTTATTTTAATTTGGAGCTTAGATGTGTTTCCATAAATTGCTTATTAAAAATAAACAACTCTGTCTGACAGCTTATTTTTGTATTGGTGATAACAAAACTTGGAAGTTTTGCAAAAACTTGCAACCATATCTGATACAAAATTTTTATTTTAAGCAAAAATTGCTAAAATGAATTTTTTGCACTGATTTGTGCCTTTTTATTTTTATGAATTAACTGAAAATAACTGTAAATTATACATCATATGTTTCTGAATAATTAGAGTTTACTGTGTATCATATTTTAATATTAATCAGCTTCATTTACAACTTAGATTTCATTTTCCCTTTTGTTAAAAAAATCAAAAAAATCTTACTTTTATTTATAATTTTAAAGCTTATTGCAGTAGTACATTTTACAAATATATGAATCTTATAGGTGAGCACTTCGGACACCTCTGCCCAATTTTTTGTTTCTGGTTCTGTACCTGGTGAAGGGGTAAGTATCTTTTTCATTTCCTTTTTAAATTAACTGAAATTTATTATTATTGAATCGTTATTATAAAATATTTATTTGATCATAATTCTAAGTTTAATTTAAGCAGGAAAAAAAACTTATTCTTATTTCTGGCTTTGTTTCTTAAATAATCTATTCTTCATTCATACCACTTATGCTGAATTGTGAATAAATTATATTCGTCAGAACCATGATCCCTTTTAACCCTTTCCAAATTTTAGCAATTATATAGCAATTTTTTTTATGTTAGTTTGAAAATTGAATCCTAAATTTATAAAAAGTAAGCGTTTGCAGTTTTTTTTTTTTTTCCCCTCCTCAAATAATACTTTGTTTACTCTTGTAAACGATTACTATTGAAAGTTGATGCCAAGAATTTTTATTGCCCTTTTCACTTTCTCATATTATTATTATTATTGAAAAAGCATAGTAATCATCAAAAAATTTGAACTCTGGATTCGAATCTCCATATTTTAGAGTTTTCCTTGTTCGAAAAAACATTTTTAGAAAATGTCCGATTGTCTGTTTATGACAGATAACTCAGAAATGCTTTTAGCTAGACGATTGAAATTTGAATTCCAAATCTGCTGATTTCTATCAAATTTTGAATAGACTGTTCAAAAGAAGTAAATCTGTCCGGTTGTTTGAACATAAATTAATACAATAAGTACAAAACAAAGCAACCTGGACAGATAAAACTTAGTACACAGATCGAACCTATACAGTGAATTTAACCTATATTCTACCTGTCATATTTTGATCCAAATTTAGCTGTGGGTTGACTGTTAATCTGTACTTTCAGAAAAAGGTAAACGCGATATTTCAAATGCCACTCTATAACAAATCGAAGCGCCAAGAAGCAATTATCCGGTTGCTTTGAAATTTCGTATGCATAGGTGTTTTGACCAGATATGCAAATGATTAAATTTTGGTGTCCAATGAATGAATAGTTTGATCTCCCGCGCATCGGAACTTCGCATCCAGCAGGTGTCTATAAGGAGCAGTTCTTCAACGGTTAAAACTTTCGGTTTGATTGCGATTCAGATTACCTTTCAACAACTTAAAAAATGCCTCGCCTCAGGGATCGTGCTCATTACTAACAACTGTCAGAGTTTGACAGAGGTCGTATCATTGGATTGAAAGAGACCGGTTGGACAAATCGGAGAATCGCTCGTCATTTGAGTCGAAGCGATGCAACGATTCAAAGATGCTGGCAAGGATGGGTGAAAAATGGCAGAGTTCAGCGTCAGGATGGTAGCTGTCGACCTAGAGCCACAACTGATCGTGAGGACAGAGTGATTGCCCGACAAACTGTCACAGCGCCTTCTTCATCTCTATCAACCATCAGATGCTCAACCCAAACACCAATGCCCACCATGACCATTCACAGACAATTGAGACAGCGAAATCTGCGCTCGCGCCGACCTTTACTCTACTTGCCACTATTACCAGTACACTGCCGAGACAGATTACAGGGGTGCATGGCTTGATCAGGTTGGAATGATGCCGACTGGGAACGTATAATCTTTAGCGACGAATACCGCTTCCAGTTGTGTCCTGACGATCATCAAAGACGGGTTTGAGACACCCATGGCAGAGGGGGGTGTACGCCACACCGGCCCACGACAAGGCATTATGGTCTGGGGTGTCATTTCCTTTGATAGTCATTAGAAGTACAGTTACTGCATAGAGGTACATCGAGTACATCCTAAGACCGTTCCTTGCTACCGTTCCTCGGCTGGTTTTTCAGCAGGACAATGCCGCACCACATACGGAAATTATTGCTATGAACTATCTGCAAGCCTGTCAAACACTTCTTTGGCCTGCCAGATCTCCAGAAAGTTCTCCTATCGAGCATGTCTGGGATAAGATGGGAAGGCGATTGCATCTGCCACGGAATGTTACAGATGACCTCATTCGACAATTGAAGCGAATTTGGTAGGAAATACTGCAGGTGACCATCCGGACGCTTTCGCGGTTTATGCCACGCCGTGTGGCAACTTGTATCCAGGCTAGAGGCGGGTCAACACCTTATTGAAGTTGCTGTAACTCTGAAATAAATTATTCAATTGTTTTGAGATTTTCATCATTACTATTTTGTACATTGTCTTCCGAACCACCAATTTTCGTCTCTATCGGACCACTCCTTTTTGGTGCGTCGATTTTTTGTATAAAGTGTTGATATATAAAATATACCAAATTTGGTATGGAATTTTGTGGCTACAAATGTAACTCTTTATCAGATGTTAGTTTCAATCAGTTGAGATAAATGTGTCTAAAACACTATTTCGATTTTTGAGTACTATTAACCATATGCCAGAGATTAGTCACCAAAAAGTTTTGCCAAAGATGACATGATAGAGTTAAAGTGTTTATTTCTTGCCAAAAAATGTTTCATAATTATTGTTCTTAATGCCATGCAACACATTTTTTGGTGTGGGAAGATTCCACATTCGTTGGGAGAGTGCAAGAAAGTTATTGGGTGACCACTTTGTCTGATGTTTTAATTTCCTGCTGTTAAGCTCACTACCTTGCTAACATTTGAATATTTTGGGAGAAGTTTTGGCTTATATTTAGAGCTGTTAAATTGCTTTAAAGATTTCTGAAAACATTCTAAATTGGATTATATAATAAGTGAAGTGAACTTTTTTCTGCAAGTAACAATTTAGTCTGACAACAAAAACCAAAAATTCCTTGCATGTTATTTACATGCATTTAACCTTTAAGATTTGAGAACCCAAAATCAGAATAGTCACTTTGAAAGTAGGCATTTAGTGGGAAAAATTAGAAGTTGCTTTCCCCTTCTTTTAAAGACAATTGTTGAAAATAACCTCTTTGATTTCGACCACCTGTAGTAGTAATTAATCATATGCATTCTTCATTGTATCCTAGTTGCTTTTTTTTTTCAATTCTGCTGATTATGATTAGATTAGATGCATTATGATTAGATTAGATACTCACACAAGATGCATTTCCAAGATTTGCTGCTCTGAAAAAAAAAAAGTTCATTTACTGTGTCTGTATTATTTCCACACATTTCATCTTAACCCTTTATCCACTGAATTATGTTGCCATCAATTTTCCAGCTTCGTTTTTGCGCTAGTAGTTAAGTTTCCTTGCAGAATAATCCCAAAGAACTCAAGAGGGGAATTTTAATTAATAGAAATGTCTTAATTAATTTAATTATTAATCAAATATTTTTCTTCCTACTTTTAGCTTATACTAACATCTTACTCTTTGGGTTACGTTGTCCGTGTTTTTTAGAATACAATCAACAAAAATAGTCATATTACGAAAATATAATCCAGATTTAAATGGTACTTATAAGTATTGTCAGTAGATACATGGTTAAAAGCTGGTAAAACTGTAATTGTATATTGAGATTTTATTAAAAATATGCTGCTTTTGAACCGTAGTAAAAGCTTTTTAGTGCAGTTTTATTTATTTACTTTATTCCACCCCCACCCCAAAACATTAGTTTACTGATTCCGTAGGAAAAAGAATAGAATTTGTAGTGAAAGCTTTATAAGCCAGATAACCCTCGAGCTGAAGTGTCACTTTTGCTTAATGGTCATGTTACTCAGCTAACCTTCAGATTGTGAGTTTGGCTAAAGCTACCGCCTTAATAATAACCTTGAACCAGCAGCCTTCATATGCAGCTTCGTACAGCTGTTGTGGTACTCTCAGTCGGCAACAAATACTGCGAGGGGCATTAAATACAACAGCCAATATCACCAATAAACTTGCATTCACATTCTCACATAAGCTTGGTGCAAATGTATCATTTGTCTAACCACCGACTCACTGTTGGGAGAGTATGTAGTGACTGCTTTATAAGCCAGATAATAACCCTTGAGCGGAAGTATCATTTTTGATTAATATCCATGTTACTTGTCTACTAACCCTCAGATTGCAAGTTTGGGCTTGGCACTATCTGCATCCGCCTCAAATTAAATTTTATTACATTAAATGAATTGCAAATATGATAACAACTGTATATTTATTTGGCACATTACAAAATGTTATCAATTTTTTAATTATGTTTATAATTAAATAAATTTGTCAAATATTACTGATGCTGTAAATTTAATTCTTATAAAACTTAATCACATCATTGTGAACTTTATTTTGTTATTCTTCCAAAATTTTAATAAAAATGTAATGATTTATAGATGCATAAAGATCCTAACAGTTTGTATTTCTTTTTTAAAAATATTTCCATTTATTTGTGTTTAACACTGATAAAAAAAATCTCCTAGTATTTTGCAGATTAAAATATCTTTGAATGTTTTAATAATAATATATTGAAATCAAATATATTTTTTATTCCTAACATAATTCAAAAGTTTTTTTAACTTAAATTACTAGTAATGTTTTCCTATTCTATTGTCTATTCATTTAATTTATAGTTTTTTTTTTTTTTTTGAGAATTTAAATTACTTATTGAAGTATTTTTATGCAGTATAGTACTTTTGAAAAAAATTCTCAGTTTTGGGAACAATCAATAACTGAATTATAACAAAGAATTATTTTTCTGCAGAAAAATTTATTACGTAGATAATCATCAGATTTAAGACAATTAATTTCACCATAGTAAGATTAGATATGGTTTTTAGAATTTGAAAAATTCTAGAAATGTTTAAAATTAAATCTAGAATTCATGACTTTTTTTATTCAGCTACAATTTAATATTCTCTCTTCTCTCTCTCTCTCTCTCTCTCTCTCTCTCTCTGTGTGTGTGTGTGTGTATATATATATATATATATATATATATATATCCAGAATAATTTAAGTGTCTAGTAACCTTTCAGTAAATTGAAATGAAGGTATAAAGAATTTAATATTTCTCTTCTGATATTTGAATGCATAGAAAAAAACTAATAATAATTTTTATAGGTCTTAAGCCCCTCCTACAATATTTATAAATTCGAACTATAACTTTTAGTGAATGATTAAAAGTTATAGGATTTATGAAAATATTATTCAATTATATATTTTTCAGGATTTATGAAAATAATTTTTCAGGATTATTTTCATAAATCCTGAAAAATAATGATAAAACCAGCAGTTTACAAAAAAAAAAAAAAAAAAAAAAAAAAAAAAAAATCAGAACCAAAATGTATTTTTAACAGCAATACATCCAGTTCAAGTACTAAAATTTAAGGCAGAAAAAATTTGTAAGCCACTAATTCTTTAATACTGTTACGGATCACCGGGTACCTTTATACTGGTTGTATTGTGTGAAGGCACAATCATCAAGTCTCAGTTGAAAGCAACAACAATGTTTATTTACACGAAGCCACCAACACAAAAATGAGGAATACACAGGCAGCAAATATGTACAGCCGAGATAAACTCAAGACAAGACACAGCAGACCACAGTGCTCAAAGTGGCATGACAGAATCCTGAAGGAGAGGGCATCCTTGGAACTTAACTCTAGTCTCTCCAAATAGCTGAACTTTTCACTGCCTCCTGGCTTTACCTGCTGACTTACGACCACACTAATGGCTACTCCACACACTACACATAACTGCTTTCACAGTAAACAACAGGACTCGGCACACAGCAGTTCAATATTCGCTTCAACTCCACACAATGCTAGCACTCTGCTGCCACTTTACTATCCAGTCAAAGCCTCATTACTTGTCTTCTCCTTCAGTGCCTATTCAATTCATCTTCAGCACTAGATAATGGGTTGATAGGATGCCTAGCTCCAGCAGGGGCTTATCGTTGGTAATGGTGAGTGGAGAGCAGTTTGGCTTTCAGTAGCACATGTTGTCCTCTGTAACGAGATCTGGAAGTGAGTCGAGGGAGATTGGATCAGTTTATATAGTATTTGCCTTGACGTAGGATAGGGGAGTTGGTGAGTGTCAGGACTCATTGTGAATGGCTATTGAAGGGTGTGAGGGTATGCATCCTTGAGGTAACTCAATTCACCTTCAGCTTGAAACTGCCAGCCTTTTATAGCTCTCGGGATGTGGGCCAAGAACATTCTAGACCAATGAGACTGCATCTCGGTTTCTATTAGATTGATCGTGAAAATTCTCAAAGTTTCCTGCTGTATCGATTTTGTCGGGAAGTTTGTCGTCATGCTCTCATATCACTGATGTAGTACCTGCTCAACACTCAACAGAGCTGTCCACAAAACAGTCTTTCTTACAATGACACTGTTCATGCTGAAGCAAAATTACAGATTTGTATCAGTGACTGGGAAATATATTTGCCAGAAGCTCCATTCATGGGGGGAGGGGGGGGTAAGCTGAAAACAAAACAGAGTGTTTTGTCACTTTTTAATGTTAAATATAGTGACAGCAAAAAGAAAAAAAATTAAAGGTTAAATTTAGTTTTTTTTTCCATCATTTTTTATGAATGAGAGTGAAGTAGTAATAATTAGTCTAATGTGTCTTTTATACTCATTGCACCATTCCATCAGAAACGAAACATCAAATAATTCCTTGTTCAAACATTTATTATTTGAATAAATGGGCTCAACTATAAACACATATTATTATAAAATTACAAAATTAGTAAATTTATAAAATTAAAAAATTAAGGAAGGGGGAAAGAAGACAGTTTTCAATCGAGCACTACTTACAAATGAAATTAAGTAAACTCATTCCATACCTTTTAGTAATTTTTCTTTTTTAAAAAAATGTTACCATAGCTGGGTTTATAAAACTCACTTGTGTCAGCATCAACTATAACAACTGCTGAACGAAATCTCTTGAGCCAAAGGGGTATGACACAAAAGAGAAAGGATTTTATGAGGCAATTAAAGCTCAGCTGGAAAATTTAAAGAGAGGAAATGAAATCCAAATTTGTTGCTAATACATCAGTTGTACCAATCCATAAGAAAAAGTGAAAAAAAAATCTGGTAGAATTGTTGTACGGCTTGTAAGCTGAAGGTTAAGTTTTTGTAATTTTCATGTATTTAAAAAATATGATTAAGCTTTCGAAAGAAAATTATCAAAACAATTATTATTTGTATTCTGTCACTCAGATTAAAGTTATTTAATTTCATATAGATGTTTTAGGATCTTCAACATCCTTCAAAGATTCTACTTCATAATTTGACAGTTATTCTACTACTTGTAATTGTCTATAATTATAAATAAATAGCTTATATATCTATAATGTAAAGATGAAAAAATTTATAATTTAAAAACTTTATTTCAGAGAGCAAAAGCTTCAAAAGCAGCAATCAAGGAATTAAACCCTAATGTTGAAATTAAAATTGACTCAGAACATATTTCTTCAAAACCAACAAGTTTCTTTTCACAATTCACTGCAGTTTTCGCTACAGACTGTCCTCTGAGTGTTTTAATTAGAATCAACAAAATGTGTCATGAGAATAAAGTACGTTTTTACTGTGGAGACACTTGGGGATTCTATGGCTATTGCTTCCTTGATCTTCTGAAGCATACATATGCCAAGTAAGTATTTTCAAATTTGCTTTATTCTGTGCAAAAAACCTCAATAAAATCTTTAATTCATAGCTTGATAAGCTCCTTTCACTAAGTGTTTTTAAAGTTCAAATATTAATGGATATATAACTTGTACCATTTTTCAAAGCTTGACACTTACTCTATAATTTATGTTATGCATTTACCAATTATTTGCTGCTTAAAATTTGAGTATTAATCCAATGTAGGAATGATTAAACTTCAGCTAATCTAATAATAAAATAATAATCTAAGTATAAAATAATAAGATAAACTTCCAATAGTCTGTCATATTTTTTAAATAGTAAGAGTTTTGTTTTATTTGTTTCTTCAATTGTTGTTACCCCCCCCCATTTCCATTAATTTTTTGGGTATTGGTGTATTAACTATATGCTATTAGCCAACTTTTGAGTTGCAACATTTCTTTGATGAACTTTTGCCTTAATTTTAGACCATTCACATTTATAATCAATAGATTATGATATCTCATGTAATTAATTGCTAGCATGTGGCTAATATGCAAATACCAATCTTTAAAATCTGTTAATTGCATGCTAAAATAAGCAACACGTCTTTTATCTTCAAAATAAAAATATTTATATTTATCACTTATTATTTTTACTGTATATTTATCACATATACAGCAGAAACAATCCAGTGATTTCTTTAAATGTGATTTTTCTCCATCATGACACAATCGAAAAAGGAAAAACTTTTATTTAAAAATTGAAATTATTTATGCATATGCAATATTGAATTTTAAAAATCCATCAGTATAGGAGTAAGAAAAATGGTAAGAGGAATAATAAAAGATCTGAAATGTATCAATGCTCTGTCAATCCAGTTTTTTTAACTGTGTTTAATTACGCTGCTATGTATAATAATAATTAAATGGAATGTTTATTGTAAAATATTGTTAATAACGGTTTAAAAAACAGTTTACCAGTTAAGAAGAAAATCCTCAATATGTATTAGTTTTTTTTTCTCTCATATAATGTACATGAGGCATGTTAAAATAATTTAAAATTTATTTTATATACTTAATATAAAATGTTTCTCTAAAATATATGATATTTAGATATGTGATAGAACTTATTTTATGAAATTTTATAATTATTATTTTAGTAATCAGTATTAAAAGGGGAGGGGGGTAATTGTGTCACTGTCGTCTTTTTTTATTAGTGTGTTTTTAATGAGCAAGGTTTAAAAAACACTAATGAAGAGAATTGTGTCATTACAGATATATGTAATTATGTCCCACCCACTATAAATTATATTGTATGAACATATGTGCTCTATAATTTTAGGAATGAGTGGTGTACGTGTGTATTTAGTGGTATTCAAAAAAAAAAAAAATCAATTCTCTCTAAACTTCTGTTTCAAAGCTCAATAACTGTTTGTTGCAATGAGTAATTTTTAGTTCTTATTGTTCTTTGAATACAAAACTATTTCAATTCTATTTTTGTTAACATTATGACATTATAATCATTCCTTTTTAAAACATTTTATCTATCTAGTTTATAAAAAAATTATGTAAACATTGTATTTTATTGGCTTTATTACTGGTAGATATCAAATTACTTGACTGAGCATTTAACGTTTGTTTGAATATTTAATAGAAATTGTCATACGATAGCGAGTATTTAAATTCCACTCGATAGTGAAAAGGTAATAAAAGAGGAAAATAAAAGCTTTATTTAATTTCAGATTAACATTAAAGGAAATTATTTAATACATTATTGATTAATTTTGCTTTCAAACACACCTTTTATGGAAATTTATCATCTCTCTGCTAGTAATTGTCTAAATTACTAAACATTACAGGCTTTAACTCTGCATTGTTTTTTAAAATTATTAGAAAATTTCTGCCATAAAGATTTAAATTGCAAACCCTTTTGTCTCGTATACTTCATTCTAAAATGATGCAAAGCATTTTGAACCTGCTATTGTGAATGATTAGTTTTGGTAAATCATTTCACTTGCTATTTGAGACAATAATCTAGCTATTATCCAAATATTAGAATTAAAAGATGATATAAATAAGTATTATAATATTTGTGATGTTATTGGTGTTTCTCAAGTCCTATAATGAACCGTCTATATATTTACAACTCTTTTTATTATAATTGTAAATAGTTCATGTTTTGTTATATTACATATACATATTATTATTTATTTCCTCATAACAAATTGTAGATGGAGACTTTTATGTGTCACCATTCCACTGCATTCTATTGATAAACAGCTGAATTCCTAATATATCTCTTTAACAAAAATAATAATGAATCTTCCAACCATATCAGATGAAGAAAAAAAATCTGAAGAAAGATTGAAGAGTTCTAAGAAAGTTTTTATTTTATTTATGTACTTTTTTAAAATTTCATTGTACTTTTTGATTCAGGCACAAAAGTTTAAATTTTGATGTTATTTCGTTTAAATTTTAATTAATCCTGAAATATTTATCTTTTGATTATGAAATTTGTGGAGGGAGGTTTTTAAAAAGGTTTGTTTGCTTTTATTATGTCAGAACATGATGTTGTTAGGGGGATGAGGTTTCTGGCGTCAACGAAAGCCCTTTTGGCAAAAAATAAATATTTTATTATCTGCAAAAGCATTTTTAAAAAATCAGCTTTTAATAACATGTTGTCGTTGCATTTACAAAAGCTCTGATTAAAAAAAATAAGTTAATAATTACAGAAAATAAAACTTAGAAAAATGTCATTTTAAGCATGTATTTTTATTAAAGGAAATAAATAGGAATTGTGACAATAAATGTGAGACAAAAAATTTACCATTTTCAGTACTAAAGATACTAATTCAATGAAACAATTGAATAAAAATATAATTTAACCAGCACAAGCACATGGTGCTTAGCCATGTTCTGACATGATACATTGAAATATGTGTAGCAAATTTCATTTTAACCCTTTTTTATATAATTTTTTTTCAGAGTGGTAGTCAAAGGTTCCAAAAAAGAAACTGAAGAAGCAGTTCTTGAGGTGAGTTACAACTTTAGTATTGTAAACAAAACCATAAGTACACAAATTTAAAAGTTAGAAATTTCTATTTCTGTTTGGATATATTTTGAGTAATCTGATGGCAATTTTTTAAAATGTTTATAAGCAGTTTCCAATTCCTACTACTATTGCAGTTCAAGTTTTCAATTGTTAAAATACTGTTTATTCATACAATCAGGTTCAAATAAATTTTTTGAAACTTGTAGTGGATGACATTTGATGTTAATATAGTTTTTTCAAATATTAATTCATAATTTTTTAATTTATTTATTAATTTTATCGCTAACTAAGTTTTACACCGATTTAATGTTTTGATAAATTGTTTATAGTAAATGCAATTGTTAGGCCGAGATAGTTTGGTTGATAGGGCATTGGATTCACATTCATTGGCCTGCAGGTTTGAACCTGCCAGCCAAAAACTCCCTTTGTGATGGACGTTAAATCTGTCGTGGTCATAAATTCTCTATGTGGAGAGTAAAATCCCTGGGGGTACTGGGTCAGAGGTGATCATTCTCTGTTCTAAGATTTAAATTATGAAATGTGGATGAATGAATGAGATGCATGAATAAAGTCTGTCACATAAAAAGGGTTTGTGACATATATGAGCTAGAAGTTAGATTTTTGCTCAGGGGTCCATATCCTTAGAAGCTCCTGCACCCCTCCTTCATTCCGTTGTAAAGCAGAACTCAAGAAAACAAATGTGATTATTTAATAAAAATTAACTAAAAATTTTTTTTCCTAATAGCTTAAGTAGAAATTGATTTCAAAAAACCATTTTTTTTACTTGTCAATAATATTGCCCATTTAATTATACTCATTATTTAATTTATGAATTTGCTTTTTACTGTTCAATTTTTAGTTGTATTTACTTTTCATCTCTTAAAGTGTTTTGGTGAATTATCAAATATTCATTCAAAAAGTACATAACTTTTGTTTTTAAATCCTGTTAAATCATCATGAAAAATGCATAATACAGAATATATATATATATATATATATATATATATCAATTAAAATAAAAATTTAAATTGTGAGTTGTATATGCTAAACATGTTGTTTTTAATGGCACTTGATATAGACAACCACATTGACAAACTATCAGCGATTTTAAGCTTAGAACATGTCTCTTGTTTCAGCTGCACCATCTAGGGCCAAAAGTATGATTTAGCTCGTGTGTCACAACCCTTTTAACAGTGCAAGCTTCATTTCATACATCCGCAGATCGTAATTTAAACCTGAATCAGGGAACAATCACCTCTAATCTGTTACCACCAGTGGTATTGTCAAGATTTGCAGGCCTTTGTGACACAATTTATACATGTACCATCTGTCACATACATGGAGGGCCTTTTTCAGGAGAGATTCCAGCAGGGTTCGAACTCGCAATCAAAGGGTCGAGAATCCAACACTCTGTAAACCAAGCTTATCTAGCCCTAAAACATACTTATATTAACATATTTATGCAATAAGTTACAAAACATGATAATAACTTAATTTAAAGAAGGACAACATTTTTAAAACATAGTAATTTA
The DNA here is from genome assembly GCA_026289955.1 of Argiope argentata. NCBI lineage: Eukaryota > Metazoa > Arthropoda > Arachnida > Araneae > Araneidae > Argiope > Argiope argentata. The sequence goes on along the minus strand of JAOUZG010028872.1, from coordinate 2,285,315 downwards.
ATCTTAAAAATTTATATTTTCCACATTTAGCAACACTTCTGAAATTATAACTCAAATTATATGGAATAACTGTTAAAAATTTCATTTAAGTATCTACATTATTGTTTTCCTATTGCATTAACACAGTCAATGCCAAGCAACAATGGGCTGTGAACAATTGCTCTATTTTTGTTAATAAATGGAGAAAAAATAGTTCTTGTGTAATAACTTTTGTAAGTTCACTTTATTTTTATTACTAGTCACAATATTTTTTTATAAATCAACTGCAATTCTCAGAACTCAGCAATGTAGCAAGTTTCTACATATTATAAATTATGAAATATTTATTTGATTCGTGTTTAATTCATGTTGTAAGATCTTTCTGTTTTAATTATTGATATGCATATTCAAAAATCAGATCTCTTTCTAAGAATTCATTTCTGTATACTCACCTCACCAGAAGCTTGCATATATAAGAAAAGAAAAAATAAAACTAAAAAATCCTCCCTCACTGTTAAAGAAATAATAGATAAGGAATATGATGATATAAATATTAGGAATTGAAAACGAGGGAGAAAAGAATTTATTAGCTGGAAAGGAGTGTACAGAATTGGAATTAAAAGATACTAGGGTGGGGTGGAGAGAGAAAACAATGGGATAAAAAGTGAGGAAGAGGCTTTTTAATTAACATACAAATTCTGAAAAAGTAGAATGGCTTTACTTTAGTTTGCAGAATTGCATATAGAAAGTTAGGCAGTATCTTATTGCATGTTATAAAGCAGCTTTAGTGTTATTTGGAAAGATACTTTCTGATTTTGAAAGGTGGGGATGATAGCAACTGAATTGTTTCGTTTTTCTTCCTTTTATATCATTCTGAGAGTGTGGGAAGCGAGTCATTCAGCCGGAATATTCGTACTAAACTTCCTGCCATATTGGTTCTTTAGCAAAAATGGAATTTGAACCCTTAATTCTGATGAATGAGAATGAATTCAATGTTTAATTTGCAAAATGTGGGAATAAAATGTGTATAATCGGGAACAATCCATTATTTGTTTACATTAACTGCAGTCCTGATGCATACTGATTCTTATGATTAGTTAACTAATTTTACCTTTATTTTACTTTAAGCTGCTAGATATTGCTTATTTTCAATGTGCTGAGTAACCGTACTTACCAAATACCATGTGCACATTAATTAATGAAATAATAATTTTAAATATTGTTGTTTTTATTTTCTCAACTTGCCATAATTTGGGAGTAGATTGTCATAGTAGACAAGTTTTGAAAAAAAAAAAAAAATCCTGTTCTACAATCAACAAAGTTGTTAATTATTTTAAATGCATTCTATGAATGAATAATTAAACTATTAAAAATAATTAAGTAAGAAACTGTTAAAAATTTAAAAATAAAAGCAATTTTTGAAACTTGCCTACTTTATTTATGGATCAGAATTAAGATGCCAAAAAACCTGACAAATTCCTGTCTTCAAATCATGCTTGTCTATTAACAAATTTGGATACAAACATTGAGATCTATTTTGGATAGACAATTCAAACACTTTAAACCAATAGCTTTTTAATTAATATACAAATTATAACATTAATAAACTTTAAAATAAAATTTCCCAGAATGAAATTCAGATAGATGGCTTTCAAAAGCTGCTCTTATAATCTTGTTACCTGTGGATTCATTAGTAAAGAGGATAAAATAATATTGTTTTCAATAGTAAATATCAATTTTTTCTGGTGGATCTGTACATTGACATAAAATAAACTTTGAGAATATTTTAGTTTTCTCTGGAAATCAAGTACATGACTCATATGACATTTTTTTAAATATTAGCTTGTTATTATAACAAAGTTATTTCCAAACCATTATTTTCTTGAAAATTCACATTTTTAGAGATAAAATGTTGAATTTTATTTTAAAACTAAAAAAATTATATTATCTATATCATCCATATTGTTGCAACTTATAAAAGTTTTGTTTTATACTAATTTAAGGATTATGTAGCTCTTTTTTTTACAAAAGAAAATTGTTTCATATACAATACTAGGCAATATTTTATTTGATAAATCTTTTTTACAGGTTCTGGACTATTGCCCCCTGGGTCCAGCTTTAGGTGTGAAAGTTGGAGCTGGTTTGAACAGAAAAATTAACAAAGTCTATATTCTTTTGAATAGTATGTACTCGTGTGTTTTCCATATTTGTTCATAAAATTAAGATTTTCATTACATTAAATCCCTTCCTGTCCAATGAAATATAATTCAACATTGGTTTTTCATGTTATGCATCACAATGGCATATTATACTTTTCATGAAACTAAACTTACTGTTGAATATGCTAATAAATTTGATTAAAAAATTTTAGGGTACTGAATTCTATATCACTTTTATTAATTATATTGATATCATGGGTTATTGTCACACATTGTTAACATTTAAAAAAAATTGCTACAATTCATTGTCAAATTGCTGTTAGTCAATGAAAAAGGTAAAATGTATTGTGAAATAAATAACATAATAGATAAGAATTGGGCAAACTATTGATTATGAAAATCAATGTGACTGAAAGGATACTGAAGAAACAAGCTTACATTTACCTGATATTGATAATGAAGCAAATGATTCTGGTTAGAAAAAACATTCTAATCAAATAATAAGTTATTCTAGTGAATGCTCCAAAGTCATAATCACATCATCAAAAAATTGGAAATAAATAAATAATGTGTCTAAAATTATGAAATTTATTGGAGTCCTTAGTGTATATCTCAGATTTTAGGAAATTGGATACTAATCTAAAGGTTTTAGAGGTCTTTGAGTCCGAAATCTTAGAGGTTTTTGCAGAAATGTTGAATAGAAATTTACGATTTGCTGTTATATCCATATTAATAATGTAGTTTTAATTAATAGTAAAAAGAATTATAAAATAAAACAAGCTTTTTTTAAAAAAAATTGAAATTAAATAATTATTTCTTGAACATTTTTTTCATTACTAAATCTTACTGGATGGATTTAGCTAATGGACAATCATTTCTTAATTCAAATTACATTTTTTTAATCATTATATAAATAAATTGTTTGATCATTCCAAGTTATGCATTTGCCTTTATGTATAGTAAAATGAGATTTTTGAAAAATAAGGATATTATTAAGTACTCTTTAACAGATCACTAATATTTCTCTTTTTGCAGTCATGAACAATTTTAGGGAAATGCATAATCATTATCCTGCTCCTGAAAATCGAGAATCAGAACTCCAGTTGTTGAAAAGTGTTCGGACTTTCACCATACAAAATTTGGGCTGTGAAGATAATAAAGTCAGTGATGAAATGTTGAGGTTTGTGGGTTTTTATTTTTAATAACTTGTAATGCTAGAAGGCATAATTTATTTACTTTTGTTTGTTTCATAACATTTTTTTTATCAAATCAAACCAACCTCTTTATAAAATACAAATTTAAACAACAAAGGCACATTGAACAATTTTTATTTGCAACCCTTTTAACTACAAACATATTCTACAACTTCCATGTATATTAAATAATAATAAAAAAATTAATTCTATAAATTCTAATATAAATTACATTGAAATTAAATAATGAAATATAATTTAATAATTGTTATATTTATGCAAAATTTAAATAAATATTCTTAATTTATGTAGATTCTTGAATTGCTTTTGGTTATTTATATTGAGAAATTTGAAGGATTGCTTGCTGTCTATGATTTTATAACCATCTGTTTAATTAATGTAATTCAAATTGAGGTTAAAATCAATTGTTTAAAAAGGCTGCTTTTGCTCAGTTCTGTATAAAAACGCTTCAGTCAGGTTGTAGGTATAAAATTCTTATACATGCAAAAATACCTGTATGCAAAAAAACCAAGTATACAGCAATTCTTCAACTTTGAAATCTGCTTAATGTGCCATAACTTACACATCTTACAATCTGATTTTTATTGTTTTGTCTTCATTTCATTAAATCTCTGAATTTCACATTTCTTTAATCTTATTTATTTATCATGCAAGTTTTATTAATTGTTTTATCAGAAGGTATTTATGACTTTTTTACATAATTTCAGTGCATTTACCATAAAAAAAGAATGTCTTATTAATGGTTGGATGTTTTATAATTTCAAAATGAGACTTTTCTAGTTATTTTTTTAATTCTTAAATTAGACTGTGTAGATAAGAAAGTATTATTGTATCATTTAAATTTATGTAAAGTTCGTTGGGAGAGATTTATATCCCTAAGTGAAAATTACATCAGTTATATTTGCAAAAAGATCTGTGAAAAAACTATAACAAAAATATTTTTTTGTTGTATTGTATTATAATGCATTGTGAGATGTCTAATTTCTGATACACAAAAAAATCATATACTTTCAAATTTTTTTAATTTAATTTTCTGTTATTACCTGTAATTGTCCCATTAATGGAATTTTAAAATTCTAAAGTTAAAAAAGACTTTTTCTGAATTTTAAATATGATAATTTTATTGATATGATATTTGTTTAAATTGCAATGGATGAAAATTTTTAAATTCACACCATACAGTAAAATATTATGAGTTTTAGCTCACTATACATTTTTAACGTAACCTATAACCTACAAGAGGTTTATTCAGAGATTTAATTCATTTTTTTAAAAAAATTGCCCCTTATGTAAAACTAGTTCTTGTGGGAAAGAGTAAGAGTACGCATGCATCAAATGTTTTGAATGTAACTGTAGAACTAGTAAAGAAATCTTTTTTTATGCCTAATGAAGATCATATTTTATTAATTCCATTCTTCTAAAAAGTGATTATGTATTTATTGAAAAATTATTGCCAATCAAAGATAAATCAAGGCAGACAAAAAAATTTATTACAAGAAATGAATTTGAATAAAATAGTTAATGAACTGGTAGTCAATCAAAATGGGTTTTCTTACCTTCCTAATTAAAATATAGAATTGATCATTGGTATTAAGATTGATACATGTAAATTTTTTAATTTGATTCCAAATTTTTAATACATATAATGCTATATATTTTTTATATTTTAGGCCTTTTAGCATACATACAGGGTCTAATTATGAACTTATTCTTTGTTTTATTGTACATAAATTATTACATTTTAAATCTTTGCATTTTGTAAAAATTACTTTTAAGAATACTAAATATGAATATCTGTAGTTGCATATAATAGGAAAATTCATTTTCTTTGTTTTGTTTAATGAATCCTTTCTATTTAGTTCTGTTTTTGGCGAGCTAAGCCCTGTTTGTGCAGCAGTAGGTGGAGTCATGGCAAATGAAATCATTAAGGTATTTCTACATTTCTTTTAGTTAAAAGCTAATTTTATTTTTTATTGGCATAACTTTGTGACTTAACATACTCTTGGTTTGAAATCCTATTTTTCAAATTTATATATAAATGGTACAAATCATAATCATATTTATTATTTTTATTGCAACCATCTTTATTTCATAATAAAGCCATATTATTTAAATTATCTAATGGAAATCTGTTCATGGTATACATGAATTTTTCTAATAAAATCATAAAGTTATTGTCCTATTAAAAAATTTAAATGTTCAATTAATATATCTTCTAAGTTTTGCAAAATTATAATTTTCATTTTTTTTGTCTTGTAAATTACACAGATATTAAAAAGACTCCTTTCTTAACTTTCATCAATTGAAAGAAATTATGCAATTTAATTATTTGATCAAACAATGAACTTGATTTGAAATGTCAGGGTAACAATGCTATTTAGCATTAGAATTAGACACAAAAAATCTAATTTTAAAAAATATAAAATTAACAAAATTTAACAAATGTACATGATTATTAAAATGATATCAATTAAAAAGATAATTTAATGACACAATTCTTTCAATTTTAAAATAATCTAAAATTTATTTACTATAGTAATAATTTCTGAAATTGTGTCTGTGATATACAAAATGTGAGATATCATATACATGTTTAAATAATTTTTTTTAAACTCAATTTGTATTCATGAAAAAAGAGGTTTCAAAATGTGAGATAACCTTGATTAGGTGATTTATATTAATTTTTTTTTAATTCATGAATTATTCTTTTAAAATAAGATAATGGTAATTCCATTTATTGATTTGATTTTTTTTATCTTCGAAGAATTTTTAAATTTTTTAAGAATGTACTAATAAATTTCTGCTAGTTTCATTTTAGGCATTGTCTTGTCTACTTTTAGGAAAACCTTTTTTTGAGTAAAATATAAGAACCCACACCTCAGTAATATATATATATATATATATATATATATATATATATATATATATATAATTGAAAAGACTTTGGTTTTTGAAAAGTTAATACATATATGCATTCTTTCCTATTTTTGCAAACTTAGTAACTTAATTCCATCATCTTGGGGCTTATAATTAAAGAACTAATCTTTCTACTGTGTTCCATGAATTCAAAAATATGTTAAATTCTTTTATATTCTATTGACTATTCTAACTATAGCAAATCTGTTCTGTTAGTCCATTTGATTGTTGTCAATTACATGAGCAATCTTAATTATGTAAATTTAGAATCTTCTTACTGAAATTCTTACAGTTTTTTTTATAATTTAACACATTAAGTAACATTAATTTATATTTTATTTTTGGTATTGCTGATAATAGAATCTTGTAAATATATATAATACACATAATTAGTTACTTCTTTTGAGATAAAACATCATAACTAGAACTAGTCTTTGTTCTGTGGCTTTTTATACAATTAATGTTTATAAACATCTTAGTCTTAAATAAAATGCATTTAGAAAGAATTCTAATAAAGTGCCTGAACTGATTAATTATTTTGCAGGGAATTTCTCGAAAGGGAGAACCTATCCACAATTTTCTTCTATTTGATGGTGTGACTTGCACAGGTGTTGTGGAGACGATTGTTGTGAGAGATTAAGTTGCATTTTTTGACATGTAAAGTCCATTTTTTGTCATACATAATCATTTCAATAAATTCCAAGGGAATTTTTCGAGCCATTTTGCAATAGCATCATTTTTTAAACATGAAATATTTTATTTTTGTTTAAGTATTATGAAAAGTTTAAACATTCCTTTTTATATTATTGTCAGTTTTATTCATGATAATAAATGCAGTTTGTGTTATTTTTGCACATGGAAATAAGTCATGTGAATAAACAGTATTTGCATAAAAGAATAATATTCAAGTTGCCTTTTTTTTTTTTAATTCTTGAATAATTAGGCATCATATTCACCATAACAAAATGAGTTGGAGACTCAGGAATTCAAAATAGAGTAGTATTTGTTACAAATAGCCGTTCTTATAAATAAATAAAAAGAAAAAAAAACAAAGGTGTTTTTTAAATATGTTGTTTTTAATTTTAATGGCTACTAAGAACTTGTTTATTTTGAAAAGAGGGGAGGGGAAGTAGTATTGTATTTTTACTCTCTTGCTTGAATATGTGGTTATATTTTCTGTGTTTCCATTACATGATAAAAAGCAAAATTTTTATCAGAGTGGCACCATGCTCATATATAAATGTAGTTATAAAAAAATTCCTTAATATAAGACAAAATATAAATACATGTCAATTTAATTAAAGGGATGAAATATAGGCTGCAAGTGATATTTTCA
>JAOUZG010028872.1:2209994-2273757 GCA_026289955.1 Argiope argentata | reverse complement strand
ATGATTTATTTATACACAAAACTTCCATTATCTACAAAAAAGATTATATTGATAACTTTAATTGAACTTGATTTATAGTACATATTGACATAAAGTTCAAATATATATACCATATTCTCATGTTTTATAAAATAACATTTAAGATTCTACTAAATTACTTTGCATACACTAGTGCAAAACTGTTTTTATTGCTTAAAAAACATCTCCAGATTTTTCTGTAAACTTATTATTAAACTTATTTCCTATTAAAAAATTATAATAAATCTGTGATCAATTTAAGAAACATTTAAGTTCCAATCCAGACTGTTCAACAATTAAAGGGATATTGAATGCAATCAGCAACTAAATATTCAGAATTTTTTTATCGTGGGCAATTTTTGGCCTTCAATATGAGAATTGATATTAAAATTAAAGATTCTTTAGTACATTACATTCATGAATATAAAATTGTTATCACTTTTTCTTCCCATAAGTATACTATAATAATGTTAATTGATATCTTCTGTAAGAATAAAATAATGCTACATATAAAATAATATACGGCAAGAATATAAGAGATAATAACTAGAAGCTGGTTTTATGGAAAGCATTTTAATATGTACAAATATGAAGCTAATCTAAATGTAAACAAAGTTTTATCAGTAATTAAGAATTAAGATAGAAGTTTTATGCATCTATAATTTATTTTATACAAAATCCCTTAAGTATTTGAAAATTGTTCTGTTTACTAATACCCTAGGAATATTTTTTGATAAAAAATAGTGAAATGTATTACTTTTTTTTATTGCTTGGCATTATTATTTGCAATTATACAAGTATTCATAAAATATAAGTCTCAATATATAAGCAAATGGATACTGTCTATTTAATTTAAAATAATATGTTGCCAAAAGGTAGATATTGAGTTTTTATTTCTTATATCACTATTATAATCAAAAACAAGTCTTCTGATAAAACATGCATTATAGACATTACAAAAAAAAAAAGCCATTGACACATATAATTTCAAAATACAAATAACTAAAATAAACTTAAAAATGTACAAATAAAGAAATAAAACAAATAACTTGATTACAAAAATAACGTATTGAAAGGTAATTCTTCCATGGTTTCCACAAATATTAATAAAGCTTAACATATTCAATGCTCCTTAATTAAGAGTGTCTATTCAATGCTAATATAGCTTTAACTTTTTTATTTTGGAGTAGGCATATGACCAAAATCTATTACAATAGGAAATAAATACAAAAATGTTTTCTATTTCCCAGCAGTTTAAAGTGTATTTTTCGATTAGAATCAAATTATTTATCACAAGTACGGTAACTGAACAAGAAAGATTTTGTAGTAAGAGTAGGCATTTTTTCCTAACAAAATGGCAGTGACATCAAAATCAATTACTTTCCTTAAAGATTCAGAATGAATTTCAGCATTGTTACCTTTGCTTATTGGCTGATACAGCAAGTGTACCAGCAAATAAATATTGCTCTTATGAAAAAGATTAACTATCTTTAGCACATAGGATCAGAACATAATCATTTTAAATGTGTTAAATATCACAATACAAAAAAAAGGGACAAATGATACATTTGAAAAAAGGAACTATAAAACCTAAGGAAATCTAAAAAATCTTTTTAAAGAACACTTACACCAAGAGAAGTTATGATCAGTGTAATTATGTACAGGAAAAAAAATTATTAATTAGAAAAGTTTTAATAATTATAAATTAATTTTATGTATATAAAAAATTTCTGGTGGTACAGTGACACAAAATAGGAAAAGGATATGGAAGATCATGATGGAAACAAAATAATGATTTTTTTTGTTTAATAAATAAAATAAAATAAGAGGAAATTCTGTACGGGTAAAATTTAGGAAAATCAAGGGTATATTGTGTATAATTAAACAAAAAAATTAAGTGTTCATAATTAAAAGATATTGAAACATTCAATATATAGCTTATTTACCATTATTTAATATATTTGCTCTTAAACTGTTTTACTGATAAATTAGTTATTTTCATGTGTTAGAATGCTTGTTTAGAATGTAATCAAACTATGCATAGAAAGAGTCAAATTTTTTCAGAACATTTTCTGTTATTCTCTGTAAAAATTTTGTAGCTATTGAATAAATTAATGAATTTCAAGAAATAGAGAATTTCGCTTTTTCGATACTGTTATATATCACCACTGTACAGAAAACATAGAAAGAATCATGAGTAACTGCAACCCACATCTCTACATCTATATGCCAAATTAAGGTGAGTATTACAATTAAGCCTTTAAACTATCACTGCACAAAATATTTCATATATAATATAAGTATAATATATAGCCCAACTATATATCAACTATTGTGTTTTGTCCTGAATGCTATTTCTTTTTGCTTTACCACTATAAACTTCTTTGTAAATGAAATCTTAACTTTTCCATACTAAATAAAAATATGATGTATCAACTCTAGAACAAATTGATATTTTCGCATTATGGAAATGAATACCCATCAAATTGTCCCAAACTGGTTTTATTACTTTCAATAATACAACAGCGAAATATATATAAATATGAAATGCTGCATACAAAATATTAAACTATGAGGCATGTTACAGTTTATGTTAACCTTCCAAAGTATAATATATATTATTTTTAATAAGTTATATTTTATACATAATTACAATATTTATGAAATAACAATTGAAATAAATACTTCCATTATCAATATCACAAAGAGTGCGTTTTTGCTTATTAAGTCATATTGTAAAAAGAGCTGAAATTATTAATGTTATTATTTTTTTTTAAAGATTGTAATGTTAATGACCTTTTTAAATTATTGCATAGCACATATTTTTTTTTCTAATGTTTTCTTTTAAAATGAACAGACTACCTTATTACCTAATTTATTTCATTTTAACAGCAATAAAATTTAAGATTATTTTATATTTAAAAATATGATTAATATCAGTGTTAACCAAATAGAGATTTCAGTTAATTATATATATATATATATATAATGGTTAAAATGGCAAGAGTATGACATGTAGTTGCAATGAATAATTAAATGGTTATAACTATTAATTTAATGTACGATTAACTGTTATAAAATAACCATTTTTTAAATATTTTGAATAAAATAAAAAAAATGTTAATATAAAAAATGCTTGAATGTGCTTTCGTTGCTTGTGCTCTCATATCTTTCTGTTTCATTTTAATAAAGAGCCAAAGATTATCATGTTTTTAGGTATAAAAATGTCTCAATAACATGTATAAAAATGTCTTATATTGCATAGATTCATATAGCACATTAATTATTAAGTAGACTGAGTTGATCTATCTTTTTTTTTATTGTCCATCAAATATTTTAAATACACAAAAAGTTAATTAAGTTGATGAGGATAACTTTTAAAAGGTTTACTTCTTTTTTCTTTTCATTTCCAAAAATATTATTTACAAATGTTAATTCTTATATAACTGATATTCCATGTATAGTAAGAATCTAATTCCCTATAAAATCACAAGTTTTCTCTCCATAATGAGACACTTTTAATTTACAAATACTAATATATTTGAGTAGTAGTAATTTTATTTACATAAAAATAATGCAAAAGATGCATATATATTTTCATTTCAAAGAAAAAAAAATTATAGAACTGACAGTAATCATTTTTATGAAAGAGACTGTAAATAAAAATCTAGTAAATTCTTCTAGATTATGATGAATAATGCTGTTATATACACAGATAAGAATACTTACTACAATGTGCATAATATTTACCTTATATTTATGGTTTTCTTTTAATTTTCCCTTCCCCCCCAATTATCTCTGTTAAAAGGCAATTTACATTAAAGAGCAAATAACTTATTTGATTAATTGATGTTTATGATCTTATTATTGTAACACAGTAATCAAATGTTGACAATAAGCATGAAACAGCTTAAATAAGCACTTAGTCATATACCATACATTTCAAGAATACTGGCTTTAAAAGGATATCACAATGGAAATCAATGAGATTAACAAAACAATAACACTGCATGTGCACTAAATTGCTTCAATAGATTCCAGCAGTTCTGGTGAAAGTTGCATAATATACCATGAAAGCTTAAAATATTTATCTAATCACAAGTCTTTTTCATCGAGTATAGTAAACTCTATAATACAATGTCTTTGATCTCCATAGGGAATACGAATTATCAAATTTCAATAAATACACTCCTTGACCAGGATAATTGTGACTGCCAGCATAAACTTCTTCATGGCAATCTCTTCGGTAAACTGGTATGACAACACTGAGGGGTGGCTTGTCAGAGAGTGTGACACCTTTTTCGATGTCATTTCGACCTTGATCGAGATCTAAAAGAAAATCAAACAATCAGGGTGAATTATTCCTTTTTATTACTGTAGAAGTGTATTTCAAAAATTACTCATATTAAAAATAGTTTAAGTACAAATAGTTTTTAAAAAATTAAATTGATGTGGGTGTGCGTGCAATAAAGCTATGCAGATCAAACCATTGCATTTAATGTTATCAAATTTGACATATGTTTTTTGAGATTGAGAAGAAGAACAGTTTATTTTTTAAATTTTATTTGGTTAAAAATCAAGGACAATTTTGACACTTTTACATATAAACAAAATTCATTTAAAATATTGAAGTACCAAAAATAATTTTATATCATTTTAAAATTTCAAATTTTTTTTAAAGACATCAATTTATTTGCCATGCAGTTTGTTTACCAAGGAATTTTTACAATTTTTAAAAATATATCTTTTTACATTATATTTAACAGTAATTTTCAATGTTTGATGACAAATGAAATAACTAAGAAAGCTGTTATAGCTAAAAATATGATTATTTTTTTATAATAAAAACTTAAAAAAATAAGCATATTAATTAAATTGTTTCACAGCACTAAATCCGTTGTTATTTGACATGTTTTTCATTTTAAACATATACACTAAAATCCTTAAAGAATTCTTGAGCCAAAATTTAGTACAAGGAAGTTTTTTGATCCAGCAACTGATTATCAGTAATAAAAATTTTTAAAAGATGAAATTGAAATCTGCTATGCATATTTTGATATATCATGTCAGAACATAATTTCTTGAACGGCTAAGCACCACATGCTCATGCAATTTAAAAAATATTTTTATTCATTTTAATTCTTTCATTGAATGAGTCACTTTAGTATTGCAAACGGTATTAAAAAAACTTTGTCTTGCATTCATTGTTTTAAAAAATATCAAATTTTCTAACTATTTCATTTCGAATAATCGCATGCTGAAAATAGCATTTTTCTAGTTTTTATAGGCGGTAGTCATTAACTTATTCTTTTAAATCAGAGCTTTTGTAAATGCGATGGTAATACTTTATTAAAAGCTGATTTTTCGAGATGCTCGAGCAGATAATAAAATTTTTATTTTTCGCCTATGGATTTTTGTTGACACCACAAACCTCATTCCCAAAACATCATCATAATCTGACATAATAATAAATGTCGTCTACAGGACCATATTTTTACCATATATATGGCATGGATGATTTGTATTTTTAATAATGGTGTAACATTTGTTCATCATGTTAATGCATGACTACAGGTTTTTTTAACTTTTTGCCTACGTTTTTTTTTTATTTTTTGCCTACGCATTTTTGTCTATCTCATTCCCAAAATAACATCATGTTCTGAGATAATGAAAACCATGAACAACACATGTTTATAAAAATTTATTAATCAATCAATTTTTGATTTTCCTAACCTTCATCATCTTCCTCTTCATCTTCACTTTCACTTATATGCACCGTTACTTGAGAGTCTGGGCTTCTGGTCCACTCAAAGTAAACTCCAAATCCGAGATCATAACTGTCTGTTGCAAATTCCCAAAACAGGCAAGTACCATCATCATGTGTAGGAACTCTGACTGTGACTGTTTCTCCATGACCCACCTTAATGATACCATCTCCTCCTTCCTTCCGAATGGCTTCTTTAAATTCAACAATGTCTTTCCTGGTCCACATGTGGGCAGCAGCCACAGGTAGAGGATCTAATAATAAAATTAATAATTGAGTTAGAATGAAATTTTGAATACAACAGTTAATTATGAAAGATTTTAATCACAAATTTAGACATACAAGTAGTAAAAAAATCAATAACATTTAGCTACTTAGAAAGATGGAAACTCAACTATTTAGTTTATATACTACAACAGATCATTTTACATACTTATATAAATCATAAATCGGCCAGACTAATAACACCAGGAATGTTAAATTGTTTTAACCTTCATAATGATCCTCTTTTACATGAATGTAATAGCATAAATGATATTGAACACATAATTCTCTCGTGCAAAAAGTATTCATATTATAGAGACAAATTGTGGACATTTCTCCAGTTAGATAAACACGATATCTCCTTCAAAAATGTTCTGGGTAAAAAAACTGCAAACAAGGCCAATCTTCAAATTTCTCTTCAAGCGTTGAAGCATTTCAACATCTTCTAATTTTTTTACCACATTAAATTGCTCTGACTCTTTGTACCTCTTCTTTCCATTGGAACTTCTGGAAATGTTCTAAATTGCATCAGTGGACTCACTGCAGCTTCAATCAACTGATTGAACAGACTTCATTAACTGTTAACTGACTGAAACTTCAATTTGTTTTTGTGCGTGCGCGCTCTCTTGTGTTTAATTTATATTTTGTTCTAAGTATTTAAAACAGGTGATAACAGCCATTGTTGCTATAAATCCATATACCTTACTTCTTTTAAATTCAAATTCAATTCATAAATCTTTGAAAATATATTTAATTTAGTCACATATCTTATTTTGGCAATACATGATGGATATTTTAGAAAAATTTGTCTAATTTTGAGACATATTTTGCCGACAATTGAACAAGAATATAACACTACAATTATCTTTATCAGTGAAGCAGGATAAGGAATTAAACATATTACTATGATTAATGACTATTACACAGTGAATCTTCAATGGAATCAGGATTTGAATCCTTAACTATCTGGTCCAAAGCCAAGATGCAGACCAAATGGCATATTACAAGGAGTATTAAGAATCAAAATTCTATATTGAACCCACTCAAGTAGTCAAACATATACTACTGCAAATAGTTTGCAACAAAAGGGGGAAAATTTTATATTCCGGCAAAATTAAACAAAAAAAAACTTATAGCATTTTATGATAGTGATTTTTACCATAGTAGTTTTTCATTGCTTTTACCATAGTAGTTTTTCATTGCTTTGTAATTCTATATTAATATTTTTTAAACTAAATTAATTCATCTATGAGCTAAAACAAATATAAATGAATTACAAATGATCAACACATCTAATAAAAAGAAAATCTTGTAATAAAATAAATGAGCCAGTTCTCTTCTTTAATAAATGATCATGTTTCTAATCTTTTTCCCATCCATTGATAGAACATGAATATGATTTAATTAATGCCAAAAATTATCATTTTCATGTTTTATGATATACTAGCAGCCTTTGACGTTCAGCTGGTTCATAAATTTAAATGGTCATTACAAGTTTCAACTAAATATTTATTCAACTTAGTCTCATAATAGGTTTTCAGAAAAATATCTTTAAGCTTCAAATTTATATAGTATATAATTCACTAATATATATATAATATAAATCCTCAGCAATAATGTGCTATGTACAACTCTAATTTTCTGTCAGCTCCTGTAGAACTTTAAATTAAAGTGGAAATAATTAAATTACAATTAATATAAAAACATATATTTTCTGAAAACAAGCATTTTTTAAAACTATGAATGTGGAAAACATTCACGGCATAACATAGTTTAGCATTTAAGTCTTATGTGTTACAGAATAATTTTTACAATTTATGTAACAGATGTCTCAACTATATGACAAATGTATGATTCAATGTCCAAATATAAGGTTTATTTTAATATGTTAAAATCTGTTATGAAGACAAATGTCATAGTTTCACTATTTTAAAAATTTTACATGCATTTATAGTTAATTAATGGACAAGGTGCTCTAAAAATATATACACACCAAAAATAATTGATACAAAATCAGTACAAAATAAAATTTCATAATTCCTAAGTAAAAGTGATGAAACTTTATTATCTATTAACTGAATATGAATTTTATTAATGTTGACAACATTAATAGAAGTGAACTAAGTAAATAATTTTATACTTAAACATGCAATTTTTCAATAACTGTACTCAGCTATGAAATGAAGTTAACTCTAAGTTATAAATACTGTTTTAGGAAAATTTACAAAAAGAAATCCAGTGGAGCTAGGCCCAGTGAGAATGAAGTAACTAAAATAAATCTATTTACTCTAATTAGCTATAAAAATTTCACCAAATAGACTTCCATAATAATAGGAATTCAAACTTTAATATAATAGGTGGATTTAAACATCAAACATAGGTGGATTAAACACCAAATAATTAGGTGGATTTAAACATCAAACTTTTTCCCTTACCACATATTTCTTCTTCTGAGACTTCCGGTGTGCTCTCTCTCACTGGTTCGACAGTGCTCTCTTGTTCTGCCATTCTTACTGAATTTGCTTTATGGTTCTGAGAAGGTGAAAGTTGTTCTTGAAGTACTTGCTGCATGTATTGTTGATAATGTTGCTCTTGTAGTTGGCGAATCAGAACAGCCTGCTATATATATATATATAAAAATAACAACATTTTTAGCTAAAATTAAGGTTGGTTAGAAGCAAGATTAGACAAAAGGCTACAAGATACTACATCATAATCAATATGTATAAAATGCTTATATATGTGGTACAGATTGTTCTTATTATTTTTAGTCAAATCATACAGACAGATGTAAACAAATCACACACAAAAAATTCAGATTACTTTATTTAATATTTAATGCTTAGTTTATGCCTCACTTAGCTAAGTAGAGGAACAGTAAAATATTATTAGAAATCAGAAGAATGCTCAAAATATTATTCAAACTTCTAATTAGTAGGGGGAAAGAAAATCTAAAAGATGACAAAAATATATGTAATTCTAGTCAGTTTGGTAATTATTGAAACTTGACTAACTGATATTCATATTTTCTTCAAACAAAAATTATTTTGGTATAATTATAAATGCAACAAATTATCCTTTTAATGATATCAGTTTCATTTCCATACAACTTTTAAATTAATTTTTTAAAATAATTTTTGAAAATTAAAATGTTTCAATTCATTGAATTTAATTTGATATATAATCTGTAACAATATTTTTAATGTTATGATAAAATTGAAATTCATCCATCGAAACATTCTGCCATTTGTTGTTGCCAGTGTTGAAATTGAGATTTAAAAATTGCTTTTGTTGAACATAAATTTTGAAGAAGGATTTTTACATCCAGTTTTATTCTATAATTTATACACCTTTTAATTTGAATGCATGATAATCTGTAGCAGAATAATTCAATTAAATTCTAGTTTTTCAACTTTATCAAACAGCAAGATATTTTTTTAAAAAAAATGCATTATCCTTATTAATGGTTTAATATTTAAAAAAATCAATAATATGGTTATTAAAGGTTGTCACTGTCTGGCAATAAAAAATAAAGGTTGTCAGCTAATAAATGTTATTATGCAATTAATAAATGTTTCCCATGAATCTTTGGATTATATAGGACTTTTATAGTTAAATAACTTCAGTTTTAAATCTTAAGACTTTTATATGCTATATCAATTGCAGGTTTTTAAAATAAAAATCAAATATATATTTAATTTTTTTAATATGAACCACATATGTAATATTAATTAGGAAAAAATAGGAGAAGTAATAAATTTTTGAAATAATTGTAACGGACATTACATAATAGTATGTAGAGTGTAATTTTTAGTGAACAATAAACAGTAATAATAATTGTAGTGGACACTACATTTCTTTCCATTTTCAATAAAAAGTAGTCATATAGCACATTTTTTCATTAGTGGGGGCATTTTATGGTGATAAAGTGGGAAAAAATTAATTTTCTAAAAATCCAAGTATTCTCTGAATAGTAAAATAATTTTCTCCATAAGCAAAAGTTTATATACACGACGAACATTGTACAGCTTCATGATGATATTAGCCATAATTCCTTTATTAGAGATTATCAATCAAAACATAATTAACAAAAGGAGATTATCATTAAAATTAAATAATAATTGTATAATCTAAGAAATTTAATCACAAAAGAAGTTATTTTTTTAAAAAATAATTTAAACAAATTCTGGAAAGATAAGAATGGCAAGTCTAAAGGGAAAATGTAAATCTTCACTTCCATAAATTTTATGATAAACGTAAAACAAATTTTCTAAACCCTTGTTTTTAGATGCTTAATATTCTGATGGAATATCCCATTTCCCCCACTTTATTCCCTTAGGACTACAACAACTGAATGTAACTTTAAAATAAAAAAAAAAAAAAATATTTTTTTTCCCTTGATCCTTTAAAGAGAAATAAATAATTTCAGAATATTCCGTGATTGCCTTCTAAATAAATATAAATGATAACTTTTTATGCAGCAAGTAATATTTAAAAAAAAGTTTTTAAAGTCAATTCCTACTTAGGCTAACAAAGAAAAATTTTATTTTAGTTACTTTGTATCAAATAATTACAATTAACATAAATAATTGATTAAAAAAATAATTGATTTTTGCAAGAATTGAGCTCGCATTCTTCATTTTTACATAAAAAATATTGAAATCTTTGCATTTTACTGATCGTGCAAGTGCCTGTTGGTTTTAATTTTCATAACAAACTGCTAAAACTCTATTCAAAGTGTTAAAAATTAATAAAATTTAATTAATGAATTAATATTAGAAAAAACTCTATTAACATTGAGTGTCATGCACTAAAAGTTTTAAAAAATTCATTTGAACTAGAGAGGATGAATAAAAAGGTATTTTATTAACGACTGAAAATTTAAATATACACATAGGAAAAGTCAATTAATAGAATGGATTGAAAAAAATAACTATTAAAACACTATCATCAACAAACATAAATTAAATGTAAAATTATTTAAATCCACAAAAAGGACTTTTTCTTAATATTCTTAAATGGAATATCAAAATTTGTACCTGTTCTGGATCACCAGGAAACTGTTTCTCAGCATATGCCTTGAACTGGTGAAATGTTTGCCTATTTAGGGCTTCTTGTATAAGCCTCCTAGAAAAGAAATTTTAATTATAAACCATTTTAAACAATGTATAATATATTTTTAAAAAATGGTAAATAGAATAAATAATCAAGATCATGACTTTTAAGGAATGACATCACAAAATCAAAATTTTCAGCCACACATTTGTTTTTATTGCTTTATATATCATGCTGCAAATGAACTATTAACAGTTTTGTGAAATTCAATGCACATGTATTATGAAACAATGTTTCCAACAGAGCAAGATTTGTGACTGTAGGTTTGAAAAAATAGATATACTATTGTTTACAAACCATGAATATGCAATTTCAAAAATTAAATATTATAATTATTTAAAAAAATCAACTTAATTCACGAAGACAAGACTGAATGAAAACAAAAAAGTTTGGACTGATTAAAGAGAAAAAGAGCTAAAGAATTTAAATACAAAGAATCCACAAGTAAAAAAGTTTATCAGGTGATTACAAAAACAAAATGTTTTTATACAGTATTCAAAAACAATATCAGGAAAAAAAATCACAAATATAAAAACAAACAAAAAATTCCAGAATTTTTTCCTCATACTGCATAAATATTTTTATGCAGTAACAGGGGAAAAAATCGCAAATATAACCACACATTAAGCAAAGAAAAAAATTGAATTATTCTTTAAAACTTTATGAGAGAAAGTAAATCCAAATTTTCTAATAATGAGGTCACTTATGACTCCAAATGACAAAGAAAAAAATAAGGAATGGATCAACAAGTACAGTTAAATCCTAGATTTAAACTTAATTCATTTAAAACTGTCTGATGTATTTAAATGAATTCAATTCAAATATTAACCATCTGAATACTAGAATAAAAACCATTTCATTTTTTTAAAGAACATTAAAACAAACTATAAAAACTAATTATTCAGAAATTTATTCAATTCACACTTTGTAAAACAATAGTTTGTTTTAATGCATTAGCTATTTTTAATAAGAGAAAAAAATATATAATCAACATTCTTTTAAGACTGTTAATTACAAACAAAAACTAACAGCTGCTTTATTTAGCTACTACTTAACTACTCTATCTAGTTCTTATATTCAATTTCAAACCATTCCATTTTTTTAGAGAACACTAAAACGAATAATAAAAACTAATCATTCATAAATTTATCCAATTCATATATTATAAAACAGCAAGTCTTTTTAATGCATTTGTTATTTTTAATAATTGACACAAAAATATCAAGTCGGTATTCTTTTACGATTGTGAATTTTGTAAACAAACACTAACAGCTGCTTAGTTTATTTAGTTACAGCTTAACAACTTTGGGGATAAAAGCCATTGTAGCTATAAATCCCAATACCTTATATCTTTCAAGCTTAACAACTCTACTTAGTTCTTATGTTCGGTTAAGCTAAAATTATATTACGTTATGTTTTAGAGTTAAAAGAAAGTGGGGATATCTGTTTCACTATACATATGATAATGTTTGTTTGTTTAAAGGCCATTCTCATATTATATCTGTTGTTTTTCATCCTCCCAGTTGGCTTTTATGTTCCTAAAAACTCTTTCAGTTAGGTGGAATCTTGAAAGATATAAGGTATTGGGATTTATAGCTACAACAGTTAGGTGGAGTAAGTAAGATTAAGCAAATAAATAATCACACGAGCATAAATAACATAAAAGGCTTTAACTTTAATGAGGAAAATAACGAATGTTAATAATATTTTTTTAATGCTCTAACCGATTATTATAATAAATAAGTTCATTGTTCAATTAAATTCTTTCCAAATCATTATTTTTTTCTGATTTTTTTTAAATTAAAATATTTAATCGATTTCCGATATCAACAGGTTTTTAGGTTTAAATAAAAAAAAAACGAACTAAACGCAGATAGATGATAAATATGAATTATTTTACATGCTTAAAATGCTATAAATATGATGAATCATTTAACATGCTTCAGGAATAGCAGAAACAAATTTTACCGTAAAATATATGTTCTTTTCAGATTTTGAAAAATATTTTCTTATATTATTTCCAAAAAATAATATGTTTATACATCTAGAACAAAACATTACTGTGTAAGATTAATAATGCATGAGTTTACTATTGATAATTTGTGAATATATATATATATATATATATATATATGATTATGGTTTATTTTCTTATTAATTTATTAAATCAAAAAATTTAATCGATTTCTTCAAAAAACAGATTCTTACATTTAAATAAAAAAAACTTATTGTATTTATAGATAATAAATACAATAAATAATATAACATGTTTCAGAAATAACGGAAACAAGTTTTATACCCATATATATCTTTTCAATTTCTTTAATATCTTCACATATATTTCTGAAAAATAATATATTTACACATGTAGAACAAAACATTACTGTTTAAGAATATTAACACACGTGCTTACCATTGATAATTTGAGGAAATATATATGAAAGTATGGATGGTATAATATTTAGAAAGAGACGTTTGAAAAAGATTAAAATGTTCCGACAATGCCGGACCAGATAAAAGTCCCCGTAATTAGGTCAAGATCGTGTTGGATTCATTCCCTCACCTATCCTAATTGGATTTCAAAACCAATTTACATGTACTGACTTAGGGGGAAAATATCGTCTGCTCAGTTTCGATAGCAAACGATTTTTGTACATATTATTTTGAGATAAAAATCACAATTCTAACCTATTACAACATTTAGAAAACGATCACATAATAGAATGGAATAGCGATAATGTATTACAAAACGGAACTACTTTGGTTATGAAACATTATTTCTCATAGATTACCCTTAAAAAAATTAATAAATATTATTTTAAGAAATGAAATAATATTTTTAAATACCTTGGAAGATTTTCTTCATAAATAACGATGGAACGATTCCACGGAAGAAAAAAAAATCAACCGATTTTGCTGAAGAAAAAAAAACACGTCAACGGACTACTACGCTTTCCACGAGCGCCGCGTTGGAGGCAATTACGCAAAAAGGACAAAAAGAAGCCTGTAGCTCATTTAGTTCGTTGTGAGGACACAAAAGGACAGTGTTTTTCCATCCATTCATTTCCATTCGCAGCCGGCGGAGTTCCAGCTTTCAACCATCCGGCCGATATCCAGCTGCGAAACCGGATCGATGAACTTGCGCGCACCGCCTGCTTTCTATTCCGGAGTTTTTAAGGATCTGTTTACCACCGGTAGGGGTCGTCCGCAAAATGATGCGACGATTTGGTCTCGTGGGATCAACAGATTTAAAGAAAGGAAAGTTCAAGCGACTCTTTAGAGCAGGGATGCACAACGTTTTCAGGATGAGGGGCCAGAATATGAAAAAAGGATCATGTCAAGGGCCAAAGCAGCACATGAATGTTAAAACATGTTATAAACGTGAAAACACTGTTATTTTTATGCAATATGCATGAATTACAATTATTACTTAACTCATGCACACATTATGCAATAAATAAATGAATAAAACATAAACATTATAGATAGGATTAAAATACTTTACCTCCAAAAAAAAAAGATTCCTGCTATAAAAGGTAGTAAACTTGAAATAGAATAACAGAGGAAAATTTTTTGGTAATTATACAGAAAAAAATTTTGAGAAAAAAATTATTATCAAAATTAGTATATATTAATGAGATGGCTGGGACTGAATATTTGAAGTTATTGATTCTATGTTGAGATTAATATTGGTTGTGGCAATATATAGAACAGAAGAAAGATTCTCATCTGCTGCTCTATTTCTAATTTTTGATTTGTTAATTATCAGTCATAAGTTCGTTTATAGGCAGCCATAAGGAAAGCCAGTTCTTTCAGTAAGCAATAAGTCAGATTACTCGAATTTTATTTTCAATTAATGAAGAGGAGGGATGCGCAACCTTTTCAGGATGAGAGGCCAAAATATGAAAAGGGATCATGTCGAGGGCCAAAGCAGCACGTGAATGTCAAAACATGTTATAAACGTGAAAATACGTGTTTTTTTTTTTTTTAGCAATACGCACGAATTACAATGATTACTTTACTTATTTTATTCATGCACCTATTATGCAATAAATAAATGTAACACAAACATTATATATATGATTGAAACAATTTACCTCCAAAAAATAAGAAATAGAATAGCAGAAGGGTTCTCTCATCTACTATTCTATTTCTTACTATTGATTTGTTTAAATTCATTAGTAAGAAAGTTTACTCACTAACCTAAGTGCTGTCAAAGAAAGCGGCATATGCTGCTGCATTTTGCTTTAAGCACGAAAATTCCTCGGCTAAGTCCTTAGAAAATTCTAATATCGATTTTTCTTTGAATTGATTTTTGAAAAAATCGGAATTCTGTAAATCAATTAAGGCTAACTGCATACTCTCAGCCACTGGATTTACTTTAACAGAAAATGGAGAAGAAAAAAAAACAATTTTTGTTTAACAGTTTTCAAAATCTGAAAACCGATCAAAGCATTACGCAAGACTTGGATTTGATCTTCATTACTGCATTTTCAAGTGTGGAAATTTTTCACGTCCGCCAACTTCTCCAATACGAAAACTCGTACTTGCAGGTACCCATGAAGGGAACAAACTGAAAAGCTGCGTAATAAAAAGTAAATGAACTTAAGGAACAACTATAAATTATTTATTCTGATGTAGAATCGTTTTCGTACCAGATTTTTCCCCTCTTTGTTTCAAAAAGTCTAATTTCCTTTTAAATTGTCTTATTTTATTCGCAGCATTTGCGGGCCGATTTTGGCCCGCGAGCCATAGGTTGTGCATACCTGATTTAGAGCACATTTTACTATGGAAATTATGGCAATCTTCAATCAATTTCAGAGGTAGCAATTATACTTAAGGTTTCCGAACACATTCGGAGAACTTTTTTAGAAAAACATGGTGAAGACATACTTTAACCTTACTTCTGGGTTAAAGACTATTCAAAATTAGTAAATGGATGTCAATATTTGAAATAAACATTAATATTTTTGAATAAATCATATTTTCGATAAATACATATCGATATTTTATAATATATCTATATAGATATTTTTTGATAAATACATATCGATATTTTAAAATATATCTATATAGATATTTTTTGATAAATACATATCGATATTTTATAATATATGTATAAAAATATTTTTTGATACATTTAAACAAATTCTTAAAGAACTTCAAACTGGTTACACCAAAAACTTTTACTCCCATGCGAACAAAAATTATAACAAAATAAACTACATAGATTTCTCTAGGGAATGAATTACAATCATATTGTTATAGTAATAAATAAAAATTTTAGAAGCCAATCGAAGGTTTATCATGATTTTTTTTTTTGTAAATTTATGACGTTATTTTTCAAACAAAAGGCTGTACATAAAAAAAATATATTCTCTCAATCTAAATTTTTTTAGTTCATTCCCTAGAAAACAAAATAAAGACAAAGTTACCAAATTTCAAAGTAATATGATAATTATAATTTGAGTTACTTGATTTGAAGTCAGCAAAAAATAAGTAAAAATCAATTTTGAGAAAAATGCAGTTTAAGTATTCAGTTACGTGTTTTAATAATGAATTATGTATGTGCAGTACAAACTAGTGCCCCCCTAGATTCATTAATTCAGTCTGCAGAGCTCAGCGAATTGCTCTAACTGCATTTGCACTAGGATACAATAACCTCAAAGATATTCGGTAATCCCATTAAGCCTTCATTAAAATCTATTACAGACATGAATTCAATAGTCTGAGAGTTCGCAGCTCAATAAAGACAGTTTAAGTACAAATTTCCACAAAACATCGTTGAATGTTCCTTATTTAAAACTAAATTTGTGTTTATACAAATTTTTAACATGTTTTTGACCCTTTTAATCGGTTCTTCCGTTTATTTAAATGCCCATTTCTGGTTTACCGATTATTATGAAAATATTAATATCTCGACTTCTAATAAACGTAGAGATAGAATTAAACCTGTTTTGGATAGCTCGAAGACTGGTCTATGAAATAAAACAAACAATTCTTTAACAATGCCATTTTTGGGGGAAAATCGACTTTTTCAACGTGTTCGGATACTTTAACCAGGAACGGCTGGAGTTAATATCCATATCTGTTTTGGGTAGGGAATGATTTCTGTACAACTGATGTTTTTACTTTTTCAATTAATTTTGACTAATTTAATAATTTGTTAATAAACAGACTTTTTGATATATAGGAAATTTTTAATTAATTTTATCAGAAATTTTTAAATAAATTTTCACCATTGTAACTACTGCATACATTATTCTCGTTAATAAAGATTTTAACAACTAAGACAATGAAATAAAAAGTTATTGAAAATTTAACTTTCAATAATTAATACATAACCAAAGTATGTATTTATAAATAATACATACCTTTGGCTATCAGCTGTTTTTCCTTGATATAAATAGCATTAATTTAATAAAGTTTTTCAGCTTTGATGAATAATATCTTATCATATCAAATAAGTGATATTTAAAACAACAGTCATATAGCGTACTGACTTATCAGTGATGTGTATTAACGTGGCGGCGAAATTAATTAGATAATTCGATCCAGTCGTTTAAGTTACGAGTTATTTAAAACACACACACACACAATTTTGTTGTTGTTGTTACTTATGACACTTGCCATGGACAAGCCCCCAGCTGATACAGCAGCAGATTTAAGCCAAAAGGAGCGTCTTTTGTTTTTGAAGTAGCGCCAACTAGGGCCAAGAGTACGACTTAGCTACACACTCATCCCAATCGCTTGCGCACCCCCTTTTTATGTGGAGGGGGGCACAGTCACACATCTCAAAGATAGCACACAGAAGAACAACCCTTCCCAAACCATGATTTGAACCCGGGACTTCCAGAACACGAGGAAGACGCG
The DNA here is from genome assembly GCA_026289955.1 of Argiope argentata. Lineage (NCBI taxonomy): Eukaryota > Metazoa > Arthropoda > Arachnida > Araneae > Araneidae > Argiope > Argiope argentata. Next base: position 2,255,723 of record JAOUZG010028872.1, on the reverse strand, counting down.
CTACCTCTGAGCCAGAGAGTCGGCACACAAAATTTTAAAATTTCGGTAATTTCGCGATATTTTTCGAAAATGGGAGACGGAGGATACCGAAGGCATCACTGATGAAATTGGTAGCTGGTAATTCGAAACTGGTGCACTTTGACACGGGTTTACACCCCTCCCCCTCCCCTCCATACAATGGTACAAAGGAAATTGCAGGGTGATAGCGGACAAGAATCATTGTGATACATTTAAGGGTACTGCTGAGCTTTTATATGAAATAAAAATTAGTGAAAATGGATTAATCATTGGAACTAAGCGGCTCATCCTTTTTTTCTTAATTATTTTAAATACACTATATAGCCTAAAGTATAAGGGCGCCCCTTTTAAAAAGGGTTCTGGTGTTTCACGCAATTTGATGTGTAATCGAAAACTATAAAAGCCTCAGCAGTGTTTAGTCAGGTCGTATTTATGCGTTTGAGAGGCAACGAGTAAATAAAAGGATCTTGGTGAGTTTGATCGTGGCAGTATAGTGGGATGCCACCTTTGTGGGAAATCGGTTCTACAGAAGCCTAAATCCACTGTGAACAGGGCTTGATTAAGACAGAGGCATATGGGACAGTTGCCCAGGACCCCCTGATAAGTGGGAGCCCCAAAATCAAAAAGAAATTTTATTTCAAGTTTCCCTTTTTAATGAATGTTTTTCATTACTATAAAAGTGAAGCAGAGGGGGCCGCAAAGAAGTATTTTCCCAGGCCCCAAATAGGCAAAGTCGGGCCCTGACTGTGAATGATGTAAGTGTGAAGTGAAATCCTTATAGTTCAAAGAGTTTAGAAGTCACCAAGCCCAGGGGCAGACAGACATAATTTCTAAAAAATGTTTCTCGAATTCATAGTATTTTGAAGCATGGAGATTCATCAAAAATTTCGAGTTCGAATTGGTTGACCAATGCATTACTTTCTTTTTATAAACTTCGTATACGGGAGAATACAAGGCAAGCAAATAAAAATGTACAAAACTTAAGGGACACAGTACATACCAATAATTTTAAACAAAAAATAAAACATACATTAGCAAACAATCCCTTCTACTGCACCAACAAATTAGGAAAAAAGAAAGCAGCAACAAAAACTCGATCAATTACGCAGCTATAAAATCATCATAGAGGAAGTTCAATTCAATGATCATGGCCTTCGACGAGATGACATATTTTCAAAAGCACATCACGCAAAAATACGATCAATAAATTTTTATTAGCCTCAATACGAAAACAATACATGTTCCTGATCGTAGGTCTTAAAAAGCTATTGAAAAAGTCATCAAAGCCGATATTGCATACATCTGTTGACGGCAAAGTATAAAATCCGTCTAGGTGTGGAATATGATGCCTAAAACGAGTTGGCAGTGTATGAAACGATTCAGATTTCACAAATTTCCTTTCTACGGAATACCGAATGAGAAACTGGAAAAGCATGAAATGGATGAGACTTACATTCCTGATATACCTTGTGTGTGTTTAAAGGAAACGAGCTCTTGCTTGTAGAGTGTTTCGTAAAAAATGTCACACCTTCTGTGGCCACGTAAATAAAGATTATGAAATTGTTATTTTGTTTCAAAACTCAAGATGCTACTGAAGGTAAAACAAATTCTGAAAATACAAGTAAAAAAATGAAAAAGAATTTTTAAAAAATCTCATCACTTTTGGGGAATTATAGCGCGAGTTCCTATTCCTGATATCGACAAGAGGATAGGTCACAATATTGTTACGTTTTTAGCGTAGCGGGTTCTGAATGAATGGGTTTTACTTGAGAACAGCACAAATTTATTTACAGCTATTTACAGGGCGAGTCTATCAAGTAAAACTTCAGATAAACACAATCCGGCAGTAATCAGTCACTTATAGAGTAAATACAAGCCTTATGCACAATAAAAAGTCTGCAAAACAGCTGTCGTACAACACAGCAAACAGTAAGTCACAGCGAGCTCAATAATACAACGTTAACAGCAAACGTAAATACAGCTCACTAATAACAAGCGAGAAAAATCCGTTCGTCCAACGAGTCGCTACTCTTTCGAGAGGAACAAACTACGGTCACCTGTCCCTTATATAGCCAAGCGAGCGAGCGCCCAAAAGTACGCGAAACACCGCAAGCGATCAAGATTATTCTTTTCGCCAATCCAACCAGGCTGGCACGAAGCTCCTCGTCAAATATCCCCAACTTCGGTACGTTTTCGCGACGCTCGCCCGCTTGTAACAATATATTGGCAACTGTAATGAGTAAATAGAAGATGGTCTTGCCGACTTGGAATTTCTGAAGAAAATTTGAAACAATTATACGCGAGATCTCAATTCACTTCATGTTCTAAGAACGTGCTTAAAATTTAAATTATTCTTGACCAAGAAATTCTTATCCGATCAATTGCAATTGCTCAGTCCAGCGGAAGTAGCCAAGGATTCGTCAAATGTATGTGTGAAACAAAGTGCCAAAATATGAAATTTTCTTGCTGAAAAATGTAATTCAAATATCTCCTCGTTACAAAGTGTTGCTATAACTAAACTAAAAAAACCAAATTCAAAATGTCATTTAAGCCTACTATGTTGCTACAAGAAGGTTAATTTTAGTTTCTCATTCCTTCATATGAAAATTTTGTTTCTCTAGTGGTGGAAGCTTCATATGCCTCATAGGACATGAGTAGTTAATTTTGTCTAGTGGCTATGTTACTCGGCTACAAATCGTTGCGAGTTCGGTCCTATGCATCATCCACAATGTTGATCCACACTCTTAACCCTTTACCGCATATGGGCCCAAATATGGTATTGCAGTTTTGATTCAATTTTATTTCCAAATTAAGAATCATAGAAAAATACTATTTTAATCCATCAAATATATATTTAGCAATAATAAAACGCAAAAAATGTCTCTATGATTGTATGACATTTCGAAAAAACCTCACTTTGGTGCAAGGATGAAGCGGATGAAAAAGTAAAATTGAAGTTCGAATTATTCATTTTTAAAAAACGATAACAGAGTAAAACGTAAGTACTTTTTGACAAATTATATATATATATATATATATATATATATATATATACTCATCTTTCTTGACGGATAGTAATTTTTCCGCTTTTCAACAGTAACGGTTTTTGTCTCAGTGCATACAAGCCCATATAAGATTCCGTAAAAAAATATATATATAACTTTTTCATTATTTTCCTTTTAATATGTCTTATTGATAATTAAATAAAGCTATTTCCACCGTGAAACAATTTTTTTAAACGCTTTATTAATTCATGCAGTAAAAGTTTAATAAGAAAGGCATAAAGTTTGTTTTGCACAACTTTCATTTTTCTTTACGTGCTTAGAATAAATTTTTTCAATGGCGTTCTCATTTTTTTTTTTTTTTCAAAATAAAACTGTATTTTTGAAGAACGCTCGTCATTTATATAATAGCCTAATCAGATCCTTTTTTTTTTTCATGCTTTGCCTAAATAGCATTTGTCATTACATAGAATCCTTAGGTATTATCAAGTTGCCTAGGGAAATTACGTAATAATTCTCATATTTCATACTTTGTCTCAAAACACCGAGCATTAAATGAAATGCTTAGACATTCTATAGAACATAGACATATAGACATTCTATTTCATACTCGGTATATAGAACATCAATTTTTTTCCCTCATTAGCTTTCAAAATTTCCACACCAGCTAGAAATATTAAAAATGCAGAAAGTTTGATTCGAACATGTTGAAAAAAGTAACGTTATCAGAAAGTTATTGATATATGCTCAAAACTCACAGGGTATGATTTTATCAGAAATTTACAGATGCATTTTCAAAACTCATAGGGAGTGATCTAGCGGAACTTTAGTAGGATTTTCTTTCCAATTAATCTTATTTCTTTAATAGGATTTCTTTCCAATTAAGATCTTATCCGGATCTTATTATTTCCAATTAGATTCATGCCGGGATGGCCTGGTTGGTAGAGCGTTGGACTCGTACTCCTTAGGTTACGGATTCGAAGCCTACCGGCCAAAATATTCCCCGAGTGTGTGGCGACTGGCGCTCGTTAAATCTGTTCGTGGTCGCAAAGTCCTCCATATCGATAGTAATATCACTGGGGGTACTGGGTCAGAGGGGATCGTTCCCTGTTCCAGGTTTAAATTACGATCTGAGATGTATGAATTCGCATGAATGAAGTCTGCCCCCTAAAGAGGGTTGTGACGTCTGTGTAGCTAAGTCGTACTCTTGGCCCTTGATGGCGCTACTTATAAAACAAGGAGACGTATATCTCCGGCTTAAAATCTGCTGCTGTATCAGCGGGGCTTGTCCACGGCAAGTGTCATTAATCACAACAACATCTTATCCTACAATTACATAAAATGTTGAACCTTGGATAAGGTCACGAATATCTTGCATGGCATTGGCGAACAATAAATATGAAATGCAGATATTTGGTATAAATTTAGCTATTTTATGAATCTATCATATGAGTATATAATTTAGATGCCTTTTTTCCGACCAGTTGATGCCAAAATTTGACATAGAACGGCAGTTGCAATCAAAAGATTAATTACATAACGACTCCCATTGGTTTAATTCATTGTGTTTATAAGCTATCGAGTTTACTTATAGGCGAAACTGCAAACAGATAAAAAGTTAATTCTTTGTTTTCAAATCGAACCAAATCTCTTAATCTAATTTTTAAAAGCTAAATCTGTGTACCAAATTCTTTGTTTTGTAGTTATTTAGATTACTTATATTCGAACAGCAGACAGAAAGATTTCTTTTGCTTTCAACATTTCATAGAAATCAAGAGACTAGTGTTCGTTTCCAGGTACCAAATTTCCTAGATCCAGCTCAAATCGTTTTTGAATAATCACACTCATCGACAGGTATTTATGCCAAAAATTTATTTTTCTAACTCAGAAAGAATTGAAACGAGGAGATTCGTGAATCTCGAGTATTAGCACAAAAATAAATAAAGAAAAAAGAAGATTAAAATTAAATCTATGATCGCAAATTTCAAGTTATCATGTGAAATCATTATTGTTATTAAAGTCGTTATTTGCCTTATTTAAGTCATTAAGCAGTTTAAACCGTTTGACACAATCACGAGATTTCTCTATCAGTCTTTCTCTCTCACTTTATATTATATATATATATATATATATATATACACAATACAAACGAAGTTTTGGAGTTCGACCGATTCTGAGATGAAATAACAACTATGATGACATAGTTCTACGTCTACCATTTAAAAACACATCTGCTGTCAAAGAAGAACACGTAATGATAAATCAATACTGGTAAAAGAGGGTCAACCTTTTAAAAAAGCATCTGCTGTCAAAGAAACATATATAACAATTATTAATGCATTACGGGTAAAAGCAGGTAAAAAAAATATATGGGATTAAAAGGGGTTGATGATAATTGCGATTTATGCATTATTCGTTGCCTACGCGATTTAGAGCTTCAATTATTCGTTGCCTTCAATTATTCAAAAACTCCTAACGAAAACAACAATGATAAAAATAAAAATAAATAAATAAAATAAAAACTTTAAGTATTTTGTTATTTAAAATCTCAAGTATCAAAGATACAGAAAGTACTGCAATCAAAATTCAGTTACAATATTTTATCTACATTTTATATCCAAAAATGTAAATAAATAAATAAAGGAGAAACAGAATTTTTTTTACAAATATTCAACCTGGTAACTGGAATCAATTTTAATCAATCCAACAAAATAACATTAAAATGAATATTTCGTTATTAAATTGAAACATAAGTCGCCAAAGAAAATGTAAATGATTTCAACTATAATTTATTAGCATATATTCAATATGCAATTTCAAGATTTCCGAAGTGATAGATCCATTCAGAAAATTTAAAAAACAACTTTAAAAGTTTGATTTTAGTTTGGTGATAAAAGTATAAACACCAATTAAATATTCAGATCAATGGTCATAAGTCAACTAAATGCAACGAAGGAATAAAATGCAAATGCATCCAATTGAAATATATAAGAAACACGCGAAAATGCAATCAATTGTTAATACAATTTTCTTTAGACGGAAATAAACATGCGATAAATGCATTAAAAGATTGCCTACTGTGTTCCGGAGACGTAAACATGCGGACAAAAATAAAAATAAATAATTCATTAGAACATATTCACATCATCATATAAAACACATATCAAAAGTAGAACAAATTTTTTTTTCATTTATTTTCATTTCAGACCTGTTAAAACAAAATAATGCTGAATTATTAACCAAATGATACGATGATATCATATGTTGATTATTGATTGATTAATGAAACGATGTAACAAAACAATAATCTACAAGTTTGATGAATGAAAGGATTTAATTAAAATTATAGCAAATTTCAGTTGATTTTTTTAAGGTTTACAATACAAAACTCCAATTATTTTTCAATTCCTACTATTATTAACACTCACCCTATATATTTTATATATAACTCAAATTTTCAATCATTAATAAATTACTTTTTATTCATCTACTCAAATACAAATACACTTTTTTAACTTGTAGTGGATGACATTTGGTGCTAATACAGTTATTTAAAATATTAATTAATTGTTAATTAATTAATAAAAAACTAACTTTCTCGCCAAAAATCTTCATTTCCCCACCGCAAAATAAGTAACGAATTCAGTTTACTTTTCCTCTCACGCTGATGAGGTTAGACTTAATATGTTTTCGGCCAACTATTTCAAACGACTCTCTTTGTTTTCTTAATGTTTCACGCATTTAAAACTAAACCTTGTCAAAAAAAATCGATTTTCCGGATTCATTTTGAAGTACTTTCGAATTAAAATAATCTTTACTTATAATAAAGCTCAATGTATGTGCTTGTGTCTGTTGGCGCTCTACAAGCCAGACCATTCGATCTAAAGCAACCAAATTTGGTACGTGCATACCTTGGGGGCCGGGAATGTGCACCTCGGTGCCCTTTTTTGAATTTTTAATTAAAATTTGAATTAAAAATAAGCGAAATTTTGACGTTTTTTCGCTACAACTTCCGAAAATATTACAGCACAAAATTGATTTTTGCATCAAGTTAAAACTAAAAAAATTAGCTTTTCAATGATACCGATGTTTTGACCTATAAAGTAAAACTCAATTTTTAATGAATTTTTAAACATTTAATTTAATCGTATTTTTCAACAATTTATTTCGCATAAAATAAAAAATAAAATTTTATCTTCACGAGGATCTAAAAAAAATCAGCTTTTAATGAAATGTTGCCATCATAATTTCAGAAGTTCTTATTTTTTTAAAAAAAGTTAATTACTACCGCAAACAAAACTTAGAAAAATGTAATTTTGTGAAAATGATTATATAAAATGAATTAAATAGGAAATGTGATATCTTTTTAGTCAATAAATGCAAGAAAAAATTTTTTATAATCGTTTACAAAATCAAAATTACTAATTCATTGAGAACATTAAAATAATTCAAAATATAAAATGAAAATATATAACTAAAGTGCGATAATTAAAACTAAAAAAGTTTTTTTAAAAAAAGCACCAAACGATAATCTTCTGAGTGCAAGATTAATTATTTAAAAGAAATCTTGGACAAACTAGAAGATGACGTCATTTCATAGAAACGACAAACAAAAAACAATTGATAAGTTGATGGAAAGTAAAATAAACTCTTAATTAATTCTGTTGAAGTAAAACATTTCTACCTTCGTGTTCTTTTCACTTTTTAAAACTATAAGAAATGATTTTGAATTGTTACATTTACTTATATGAAGAAGATATATTGTGCAAATCAAAGAATTCGTCTTCGTGAATGTAATGTAAGAAACAGGTCAGCTTTTTGAAAACTTATCTGCTTTCAAAGAAGCATACGTAATAATTAGTTATTGAATTCTAAATAAAAGCCGGTTAAAATATTTTCTGCTCGCATATTTCGAATACATCAAAACCTCCTAACCAAAACAATATCATGTTCTCAGATGACAAGAAATAAACCAACTATAATTCCGAATTAAACATATAAAAATTTAATTTTCAGCACATGTGTACTGTCCTAAATTGAGATAAATGGCGCTACCCACGCTTGACGAAAGAGACGTCGCCATATTGTGTAGGAGCGGGAAAAGATTGGTTTTAGCATGTCTTGACGCGTAACAGAACTGACTTCTAAATTGTCTAATATTTCTTGACTTTTAAATTTTCTAACATTTGTTAATTTTCTAAATTCATTTTAAATGTTTTCTGTGTTGTTGTTTTTTCGTGTAGTCTGTGAATAAATGTTTTAGTGTGAAAGAGCATCGTTATTTTAAGCTAAGACATTACAACATGTCTGCATGAAATGAAACAAATATGAAACAAGATATTTTTGGAAAGTAAATGCATGGAAATGTTTTCTATGATATTTTATAATACATATGTTGCTAATTCAATTAAACAGTTTTATTTAAGGCAAATGTGGCTTAATATCTACAAGGCATCTTCTGTAATCGAATCCCAACAGCTAATGTGTAAACTTTTTGTAATAGACTTACATCTCTTAACAAAAATGGCCTGAAATATATAATTATATTCTTAGTAGATTGAGGTAAAGAACGATGATGAATTACGGCTTTTGAATTTTTACATACATCATCTGCTCTGTGAATCATATTTAACCAAATATCCTTGAGACACTAAGACATTAAATAAAAAAAATGTTACTCCGATCAACAAAATCAATCATCAAAGCTGATCGATCTATGAAAATTTCAATATAACTATTCGATAATAACTAGCGATTTTAGATCACTTTAATAAGTTCTCAAAGAAGCCAATCAGGATTACTCTAGAATAATTGGTCTAGATTATGAAATTGATGATTGTTCTAAACTTGCAATATTCAGAACTGAATAAATCGACCATATTTGATCACAGAAGATAGAAATGTTTATTTATTTATTTAGAAGTTGAAACAAAGAATATTTTACAAAATATGATTCTATAAAACTAAAGGACTGACTATAAATTTAAACTTCATAATTTTTTGAAATATATTTATAAATAAAAAAAATATTATTGTTAAGAGCATTTATATACATCTGAAAATAAAATTAAAAACTGAATTTTTCATTGAATCCGTGAAATTTTTGCTGCATAATTATTTGAGATGTCATAAATTATGAAAAAAATTATAATGTTTCAATTTCTGCAGTGCATATAAAACTTCAATGTCAGACTATTCTGCTTTCAGTTCTCAGTTTTATTTAAAGGCATGCTTCGATTGAATAAATAGTACCCGAAAATCGAATTAGTGTTTAAGAAACGTTATAACCAGCCGATTGAAATCAAAATATGATACAAAAACTCCACTTGCAGTCATTACAAAATCCCATATCGAATTTAATGTATTTAAATCATTGCATTTTTGAGTATCTCCTTTACACATTTCTGAAAGTACAGACACACAGATAGTCAACCCCTCTTTAGATTTATCTCAAAGTTTGACAGGTGCCTATACAATAAATAATAAATAAGTGTGACTACTTTATTATTATTGTCTAAAAGGGTGTTCAAAAGATTGAAATGCGGTTTAATTCTTTATCTATTAAAATTGGATGATGAAAATTGCAAAATAGTTTAAAATAAGGTACAAAATAAGACAAGATAAATAAAAAATATTTTGCTGTTAGTTTTCAGAAAATTGGGCTTTTTAAATCGTTATGCAACGCCTCTAGATAAATTTAGTCAGTTAAAAAGTTTTTCTTTCTCATCTAACAAGATTATTAGAACAACAACAAAAAATATGCTTAATTACAACTTTAAAACCAAATGAATTATGACACAGGGAAAAAAAATGTCTCAAGTCATTTTTCATATCACATAAAACACTGTTTCTTCTATAAAAATAGGGACCATATACAAATTGATAGTTAAAATTCTTAATCTCAAAAAATGTGATATTGTATTTTAAACAATCCCAAATGCCCTTAAATAAGCAGGGGTCTGCCTACGCGAGAAAGCGAGAGACATGCGGTTCTCAAATTCATGTTATGTAGTCTTGAAGTTGCCGCATAAAATTTACAAAAATCATGCATGCAAATAAATACATATTTTATAAAGTGTATTTCAGAAAGATATTGTGGTAAAAGAAAATCGTTTGCATTTTATTATGCAGTTTATAAAAAAAAATATTTTTTACATAAATATTTGAAACGGCTAGATTATATTTAAAAGAAAAAATAAATCGTCTGTGAATTAATTTGTCACAATGATGTTTTGAAAAATTATAAATTAAACAATAAATTACTTGCATGTACTTTTGTATTTTGATTTTTACAAATTAAAATAGCAGTCCGTTACAATACTTTCTCTATATTTCGAAAACGGGAAAGTAAAAAGTATTCCTAATATGAAAATTTTATCCAGACATTTTCCGAAACTTTATTTTTTATCATTGTTCAATTTCAGTTGAAAATCGTTTGCGTAACTGATAATCGAGAAAAAGGATTTAAAGATGCATAATTGTAAAAAATTATTCTGAATTCAATTTTTAAACAAAATTAATTAAGAATTAATAACAGATAAGATATAATTTATATCTTAAAACTTATCTATACCAAGGCAAAAATGTACAACTTTAAATCGGGCTCAATACAAAAACAATACAGAAACCTGATGACAATTCTTTAAAAGTTATTACAACAAAAGTAATCGATACATTTTATATTTTCGATATAAAGTGTATATAATCGATATATAATCTATCTATACATAATTGATATATAGTTAATTTTATTAACATACACATCACATAACATATTTTTCACGTTGATTTCAAGATTTTCTATTTAATGCACTAATGAGAAATACTAAAAACAATCTAAAAATTTCAATTTCAGTTTGGTGATACATGATTAAATAATGAGGGAGAACAAAAATTATTCTATCGATTTATTTTAGTATATTTACTAATGAGCATTGTAAAATTTGAATCGATTTATGACAACAAAATAAAATTCTACAATGTATCATTAAAAAATCGATATTAAGTAGCACTCAAAGGTAAAATAAATTTACTCTGGATTCATTACTAATATCAAACTGAATATCAGGCATAGATTTCAAATCTTGTAAATAGTAAATCGTTTTAGAAGATTTTAAAAACAACCTAAAAAGTTTAGTTTCAATTTGGAAATAAATTTCATTTCAATTTTAAGTACTCGGATCAACGATCAAAAGTCAATTAAATCCAACAAAAAAACTGATTACAAATGCATCAATTTGAAAAATATGAGGAGCACGCAAATATGCAAGCAATTGTAGTTGCAATTTTCTCTATGCGCAATACACATGCAATAAATATATTAAAAGAATGCCATTATATTTCAAAGAAATAAACATTCTAACTAACCAGGGAGTTTGAGAAAAGTATCTCTGAAACTTTCTTGCATATCTCACATGAAAGGTGTTATCTATCTCCTTCTATGCATAAAATTGACTATAGACAAGAGCAAATGTTCAGATTCTTATTTTCAGTCAGAAGAGATTCTTATTTTCGTTTCGGATGAGGGAAAAAAATGTTTACACTTCGGATACTTTTTTTTTCACGTGAGAATCTGATGTTGTTTTGGTAAGAGATTTTTGAAACTCCAAAATGTGTAGACAACAATTTGGCGATTTATGGCTTTTGAGGCATCCATTTTTCGCTTTTAGGGATATTAGATAATTGAAAAGATGGCTGTCACATTTGACGATTTCTCGCCAACTAATGTTACAACTTGATTTTCAAATTAACCATTCTCTGAATTCTTACGAATTGTCTTCCATTAATCAGTTTAAACATGTTTGAAACAATCCACGAGACTATCAGATTACGCATGCGGCGATATTTAGAAAAACCGATGGGTTTTTTTTTCCTTCTCAAAATTGGTCGAGTTCCAAAACTTTGTTAGCCATTTAAAAAATTGAAAATGAAGGTTTAAAAAAATTTTAAAAATCAAAAAATACGATACTGGTATTAAGATTTCATTTTCAATTTTTCTAGCTGGAAAACAAAATTTTGGATTTTGACCGATTTTGATATGAAATAACAGAAATGATGTCACAGTTCTACGTCAGGCCTTTTAAAACGCATCTTTGTGAAGAAGTATACGTGATAATAGAGCAACACTGGGAAATACTGATTAACCTTTTAAAAACGCATCTGCTTTCAAAGAAGCATACGTAATAATAAAGCAGAATTGGTGAAAGCAGGGTTAAAAAAATCCATAAATTTCGGAGACATCAAAACCTCCTAATCAAAACAACATCATGTTCTCACATGATAATATATTGATATAATGTAGTACAAGTCACAGCATTTTCAGAGACGGATTTCCGACTAGGCACACTACTGAGCTGCCTACATCCTACAGACTATATATAAGGCTTAACTAAGACATTGTAATATCGCTCTCTAAATGCCAATGTATTGTATCAGCCTAAATCTATATTAATAAAAATGGATCTCGAAATGCGTTGCTAAGCGAAAAACTAAAGAACGGCTCGACCGAATCGGCTAATTTTTTTAAAAATATTTTCGTTGTCACGAGGCTGGTTCTTTTGGAGAGTAAAAATGAAAAAACTGCGAGGAAAATAGTTAAAACGACACTTTTCTTACTTTCCCGCCAAAAATCTTCATTTCCTTCCCCCACAACAACTGAGCAAGGTAGCAGGAAGTAATAAATTATTTGTTTAGAAAAAAATACGCGAAATCAGTTGGTTTTCATTTATAGATAACGGGATGTTTTAAAAAAAAGAAAATAGTTGCTTTTATTATTAGTCTGGATGGATATTTAATCTATGCCTGCTCAAAATAAAGTCTGGGCAGGGAAGAAAAAAAAAGAAAAAAGGGAAAAGGGGGGTTGTAGAAAGAAAAGTAGTAAAGAAAAAAAATAAAAGAAGTGTGTGTGTGTGTGTCACCATTATTTCCTCTGTGAGCGGCATTTTCCAAGCTGTTTTTAAACTTTCGCATATCTTGAAAACCAATTGTGTCTTTATTTGTTTAGTGTGTTTACATTCAGGAAAATTAGAATCTCATTACTATATAAAAACGACGAATTTTAGACTTTTCCCACCACCATTTAAGTAAAATATCAATTCGCGGACAATCATTGTTCGGATAGAAAGAGGAAGATGAGTAGTACAATGAACAGAACATCTGAAGAAAATAAAACTATAAATGAATTATATGATTATCAAAATTTGTTTGGTTTAAAAATAGTTTGGTGAAAAAACTGTTATGAGACACAGCTACATAAAATATATGAAAATTTTAGCGAGCATAATACTGGCGAACCGACTGGTCGCCAAAGGCGGCTAGTGTTAATATAAAAACAATGTAAATATTTTTTCAAGTATACTTATCTGATTAAATAAAAGTATGTATATGGATTTTTCTTAGAAAAGTATTAAAAACGCAGTCTAAAATTAACCATTTACTTGCTGATTAAGTTAAAAATGTGCTGGAATGTGAAACTAAATACACCGGTTTATTAAAAGAGGTGACCTTGCAATACAAATACTGCTCACATCCGTAACTGAGTATCCTCAAGTCCAAGATATACAATCCGCCACTGCTTAATTTTATTGGAAAATGCTTCCAAAGCAACTTTCCAACTTTTGAAACTGATATCGAATTTTCAACGCAAATGCTGGGAGAATCCAAGAACTATATCGATCAAGAGATTATTAAGCCAAGAATCGTGACAGGAAGTCCTAGACTTATTTATTTTCCCATGTTTCAAATGATCTAAGAATAGGTTCGAAAAGTTATCTAAAAGTTAAAGTTGCACAAAACAGGAAGTTGAGTGCTCGCTTGAAAGAAATGATTGTGAAGCGAGCCATATCAAATTAAGGTTACGGTTTCGTTAAAACCTAGCGTTATATAAGTAAGAATAATTATGCTATACATAATTTTACTACCATACTGTCTTACTTTAAACATAGTATAAAATGAGGTCTCCTGAATGCGCTTGTATGAACCACAAAAACTCGAGAAATAGCAAACGAATATTGGAGTATTTATACTATTTTATACAGTATTTATTGGGGAGGGTCTTAGTACATTAAAGTCCTACCAAAATAAAAAGGGGAGTTTTAAAATTGCAATTTTAATTTATCCAAACATGCGCGAAAACCTCAAACTGCGCATGTGTAAATAGCAAGAGCTATGGTAAGCATATGGGATACATTACTTTGTTTACGTCTGAGTTTAAACAGCGATTCGAAATTCATTATGTCCCCCCCCCCACTCAAAAAAAAAAGGAAATTCAACCTTGACCAGAAAATGAAAGAAACGTTGTTAGCAAATATCGGAGATATAATGTCCGTACTTAGGGAAGGAGAGTCTTTTGATGAAAGAGATAACCGTCTTTCTTTAAATCGCACTGCCACTGAATTGCGGAGACAGAATGAATCTCCTGAGGAGCGAAATGATCACCCTTGTTTTGTATACGGACATATCATATTTTTAATTTTTTAACAGTCTAAATATTTCTGAATGTGTGCTATATAAAATTGTTTTGTAGCTTTTTTTGATAAGTTCTAAATATGCTTTTTATGTTTGTTTTTTTAATGTTGCGTATCATGCCCGTGTCATATTGGTAGGAGGCTAGACTTAAGTTTAAAGCTCATTCTTCTTCTTGGACGCTATGCCACGGGCAACGCCTTGCGGTACTGCTAGTAAATAATAAATAATATTATAAATTCATTCAAGTGGGTCCCCTACCGGAAGAAAACGTTTAATCCTTTTTTTTAAAGGGATTCTTATGAAGAAAAAAAATTTCGTTACATAATTATAACTACGCTCTTAATATTTGTTTCACATTATGAGAACGATTCGGGAGTGAATTATTTTCGTTATGTAAGAGTCCACTGTTCACAGTATTAATGTCAGTCAATTTGGAGGAATCGTTGACATGAAATTACTCTAAGCAATCTAAATGAAATTAATTATAACCAATATACCCGGCGGACTACTTAGTCACATAAACAGCCAATTATTAGTAAAAATTTCTTGATAAAGCTGAGAAAAAAGTAGTAAGAATCAAAGAAACATAAACAAAATATTTTGCAGTACTTACATATTAGACCGTCGATCCGCCAACAACGCACCAATCACGCCAAATTTCATTATGGCGGCCAAAACTCTTTAATGCTTTTGAAAACATGGCAAACCCATTTTGGCGCGTAGGCGATATATTGGCGACCGCTTTTTGATTTGGCGCAAATAATCAACGGCTTAATACTTTAATACCGTTAATTTTACTATTTTACTACATCTGCATCGGGCATGTCAAAGAAACCATATTCTATGAGTGATAAAAATTGGAAAACAGAATCGTTCCATAGATAACTATAAAAACCAGCAATAGTCTCCGGGAAAATTTCTCGCATAATCTCCAATAAAGGTCTTATCGTATCCCCGTCATTAAACTGTGAACCTCGAACGTTGAAGAGGACAATTCCCTTTTCCTTTATATTTATTTAAAACAAGCAAAATATGGAGCACTAATGAAAAAATAATGCCTAGATGTACGTAATGAATATGAATCTTAAACAGTAAAACATATGAACCAAGAACAAATTGCAAATTTTAATAATTACCTTGTGTAATAGCGCTCAGCGTGAAACAACTGGAAAAACATATTTTATTTTCAACATTCTAAAAGCATAAACGCTCATTATGTCACCGCTTCACTTTTTATATTTTTCTAACAATGTAGATTTTCTAGAAGAATCTATTTATCTCAGTATCTTAGAGAAATAAAATCAAAATTCATGCATTTTCTAGAGTGAGTTTTTCAGCAGCCAAATGATGATGATGATGATCTCGTGTCCGCTTTACAACGGAAAGAGGGAGTGCAGTAGATTCTGAGGGACTATCCTGTGAAACAACGCTCAGCGTGAAACAATTGGGAAAACTCATTCTACTATTAACAGACTAAAAGCATTAACGCTCATTATGAAACTGCTTCACTTTTTATAATTTTCTAACAATGTATATTTTCTAGAAGAATCTATTTATCTCAGGTTCTTAGAGAGATAAAATCAAATTCCATGTATTTTCTAGGGTAAGTTTTTTAGAAGTCAAATAAATATAATCAATGATTTGACGACTATCCAACCTCTATTAACATTAAAATCTACCTTTTAATCGATAATATTAATACTGCGGAAAGAAATAGAAGACATAGAAAACTTTACTCTTTTTAAGAACTTAGATGACAGCAATCCTGCAAACAGCAATTCCCTTAAACATTAATCTTTCTCCGAAATTTCAACGGATTTGCGAAAAATTATTATATATATCGTAATGAAACTAAATCTTATTAATATGAGTAATTCATTTATAAGCAAAATTCAGTATAATCCGAAACAATTCAAATTCAGAGCAATTTGATATGGACTAGACTTCAATTCGGTAGTATTCAATTATTCAATAATAAAGAAATAAAAATTAATTAATTAATTAACTATTTAAAAGAGGAAGAAAAACAAATTTTAGATTTGTTTATCAAAATATTGAGAAAGAAGAAATCATAAAAAATAACACAAATTATCACAAAAAATGCAAGAATAAAGTACAAGAAATTGAAACTGATATACCTCTGTGAATCCATTGATTATTGATTCGCTCGTGGTTCAGCAAAAGCAACTCTTTGCCACTGAATCAGAAAACACATAAATTACACCCAAGCAACTCAAGAGCAAGTTTACGATCACCTGATGCAGACCAACAGCGCACGCGCAGTTTCCGATCAACAAAACAACAATGTGCCTTTGTTGATTTTTTTCAACCTTCAAAATTTAATTTGCCATACTCCTCTAACAAATAATAATAATAATAATACTTTGAAAAGCCCGAGCAATAATTTGAAATTTAAACTCATCATCATACCGTGTCATTGAGGTTGTCCGTCAACAAATAAATTATCAATAGCGACATTTCTGCTAAATTAAAGTATCGATTTATCGATACGATTAGCATTATTATTAAATCCAGACACTATTCATAAGAACAGGGGCAATTCTGTAATCCGAATAATGAGAATAAAGAAATGGTGCGCGTATCATATTGTGCCAGGGGGAAATTGAATGCAGGGGAAATACCGGTCAATAAGTTTCGCGTTTTCGGTACTTTTGTGTTGCAACAAAGATGCGGTTTCGTCATGAATAGAGGGACAGAGAGAGATGGTTTTGTTGTTAGATAAATGTGTTTCGTCGGGATGCGTTTTAAACTAGAAAAGGAATTGAGGGCTAAGATAATTCCACCAGTATTTGTTATTGAAACCAAAGGAGGTGGTCTTCCTAAAACTTTCTCGCATGTTTTAATAAAAATGCAATCCCATAGAACACCTTGCATGGCACTGGCGTGCAACAGTTTCGAAATATTCATCTTTGGCACGAATTTAGCATTTTTACGGAATCTTGGCGAGTTATCTCCTTCTTGGCAAGTTATTTGGCGATTAATCAAAAGTATCCAATTATTAATATTCGAAAATTTGAGGATACTATTCCACAAATTTTTATTTATTATTTTTATTATTTAAAAATTATGGGTATTATTGCATTAGTTTTTTTTCAACCGTTCGAAAGAAAAAGACACAAGACTATTGTTACGAAAATTCTCACAAGAACGAAGTGGAGATGCACTTTATTGTCTATGAAAACGTATATTAAATATACGCAACACAAGATACAAAGACACATCGAATTAAATCTATTTAATCAGCTAATTTCGGGTAACAGCAAAGCTATAGAACGCACATCAAAATGAAAAGACGTTCCCTCAGGCAAAGCCAACTAACGTAGCTTGTTCTCCGAACTTATCTGATTATTCTCTTTAATCTTTTCGTGGGCCATATATTTATCTTTGAAATTCCTTTCAGTATTTTTTGTGTGTTTAATTATAAATAAAATAAAGGTATTTAAGAAAATAAATTTTATTTTCTGAAATTTCAAATTTAAATTTTAGAGATAGGAAGCATAATTCCCACCAAACCATCCACAGACGTAAACAAAAAAATTAAATTTAATGACGATTATTTGCCATGAAAAGATGAGAAACATGTTCCAATGCACAAGGGTACATCACACTCTGCACTCATGTAGAGGGTTCTCTTTTCCTGTGCATTTGAGCTGCATTTCCTACATCGTCTATGGTTTAAAACCAACTTTGGCATATGATTTCCCATACTGGCTAATCGTACATCATCTGGAACTGCACACTTTTTCGTTTGAAAGTTAGCAGGACGACTTTTCCTCTTTCTTGAAGAATATCCGTCTATTAACTGACAAGCTAACGCTACACGGAATGCCAGCGGGTCTAAACTTCTATTCTGTTTATTTGCTTGCCATAATATAAAACTATTTATGATGCCAAAGTCAATGAGAAAATAAAATATACGGTGCCATCATTTTACAGAAACATTAAAGTAGGTGGTAGCACTGAACAGGAGTGGGTATTATTCTTCCCAACATTATAATAGCGAGGCCAATATATTATAGTGGGTTTTATGCTTCTCGCAGGCATTTTTTGTAAGATCATGTAGGTCTAAAGTAATCTTCCCATGGCCTACGAAAGGATTAAGCATTAAATAGCGCTCCATTACAGTAGGTGGGGCAAATACAGAAACCACACGCTCGTTCTAGACAAGTGTGGAGTTTTCTCCAATATTCTATAAGAACAAATCCTTATTTCTTAACATCTACTGCCCATTTTAGCGTGTAGTAAAAACCGTTAGCGACCTCATTACGTCGCCAAAACACCAACACCGCCAAACTAGTCAAATATGGCGATCTTCTGTTAAAAATCAATTTAGAATGGTCTTTTCTCGTTGGTACGCAATTCCATTACAAATAATTTATACAATTAAACTATTTACAATATTTACACAAAAATTTATAAATATTTACATCTAATTTATACTAAATTCATAACAATATACTTGTAGTCACAAAATCAAAAACCAAATTTCATATCTTTAAGTCACTGCGTTTTTACGTTATCGGTATTTACATGTTTCTGTAAGTACAGATCGACAAACGGTCAAATCCCAATTTGGATTTGGTTCGAAATTTGATACGTGTCTTAGAGTTCTGCAAAAATTTAACCTTTTCTAAGTACTTTAACCAAAAAAAAATGTGTCTTTGTGTATACGTAAACTGTATACTTTCTAAGCATAGGATGTTTTCCATTTTATAATAATGCATAGTTCGTTCGTTTTTTTAATTTGTCCTAATTAGGGTTGCGAGTATTAGTTGTGAATCCATTTAATTAGCATTTTAGAAAAATCATTTTATTCCCAATTTAACTAAAGAAATTAAAAATTTGATTTTCACTATGTGCTTCACCGAGGCATTCTGCAGAGAAGGGAGAGATAATAGCGTTTTTAGAAGCATATCCTGATGACGGGGGGCGCGGCAATTACGCCACAAACAGCCTCGACGGTGCCTGTAGTTTGCAGTTTACAAATATATATGATTTATGATAGGCATATATGATTTATGATTGGAATATATGATTTATGATATATATGATAGGCGTATATGATTTATGATAGCTATCTATGATTATTGATAGGCATTCACCACAAATGATTTTTAAAATATTAAGGTGTATTCTTCAAATTTTAATATTTATTTCTGTATTCGTACAACGTTTTTTAAAGTAAAACAAAGGATTTTTTTTGTTTCTTTTTGTGAAAAACACAAAAATGATCGAAATATCAACCCAAAAGGTTTAGTCAACTTTTATAAGATTAATAATAGAGATTATCAAAATTTTAACAGTCCATTTAAAGGAAGTCTATCTGTCCAGCTGTTAGAGTGTAAGTTATCGTGATAACTACAAATGAAGAGAACTAAATAGATAAAACTCATGGCGCATATTTAACATCCATAGTTTAGACACCGATCAAAATTTTGAGTCAGATCCAACGAGGGGTTGCCCATTTGTTGGTCTGTACTTTCACAAACATTTAAATTCGATAGTTCAAAAACACAATGACACAGATATGTCAAATATGATTGGGATTGTGTGACAATTATTGTACTTCTATGTAAAATTTTAGTTTCAATCGGTTCAGAAAAACACGTCTAAAACATAAGTTCAATTTTCGGACACTATTAACAGCATAATAATGGGCTAACCGTCAAAATCTCACCCAAGATGACATGATCGAATCAGTAAAAAAGACAAATGCACGCCAAAAATTAATATTACTCTACCATTGCACACAAACCCCATGCAGACAACTCCTGCTAGTTTTTAATAATATATATATGTGCTTTAAACATAGCTTGATCATGTCCCTCGTGCTTTTGAGCATGAAATTGTAATAGAGAAAAGGCCATACTATTTTAATAGACATCGAGAAGTTTGACTGCCATTGGCGACGTCTGCGAAAACAATTGGCCACCCCCGATTTTTTTTAAGGGGAGGAGCAGAACTTTGTGGTAGAGGGAAAGAGAATGTTCGTGCATTTGCTTTGATTTTGAATAAATAGTTTTAAGATAAGTCTAGAATGTTGCGTTTTGTTTGAGTTACGTGTCTTTTCTAAGAAGTATAATAAACTCGCGTCATTACTGACATACAACTGTTTTAATTCTTCTTTAGCATCTATCAGCCGAATTAAATTGATGCAACTGACTGCTCTGCCCGTTAGCATCGGTCGTTAGCCGAGGTAACCAGCAGCACTACTGATCGTTCGATGTAGATGCCTTCACATATGAATTGTTACTTTAAGGCTTCTATAAGCCGTAAGCAACCGCTGCATAACAGATGGAATCCGCAGGTTATGGGAAATTGGATATAATAGCCAAGTGCCATCAGTGGGAATGTTCTGCCCTTTACCGTAATGAGATGAGGATGACCAGTGAGAATACTAAAGTTCAGATATAGATGTCCACTCATGTGATACGTTGTCATCGGCCATATCCATCCTGAAGTACAACTGACAGAATCGGCGACATACGAAGCACTGGATCTAACAACCGAGGGCAATTATTAAGGCTGTTTTGTCCGTTATTACATGCCATTAGACGAGGATGACCAGTCGAACTATTTGATCCTCCGATGTAGCTGTCCCCTCCCATCCATATGACATGTTACTTTTAGGTTGCTATCAGCCATATACACTGAAGAGACAAAAGTCATGGGATGACTGTTAATATCGTGTCGGTCCTCCTTTTGCCCGGCGAAATGCAACAACTCGACGTGCCATGGAGTCCACAAGTCGTTGGAAGGCCTCTGCAGGAATATTGAGCCATGCTGTCTGCATAAACGTCCATAATTGTGAAAGTGTGGATGGTGCAGTAGTTTGGGCACGATCGGACCTTTAGACCATGTTCCATGAATGCTCGATGGAATTCCTATCTGGCGATCTAGGTGGCCAGATCATGCGCTGGAATTGTCCGGAATGTTCTTCAAACCAATCGCGAACGGTTCTGGCCCGGTGACATGGCGCATTGTCATCCATCAAATTCCCATCGTTGTGTGGGTACGTGAAGTCCATGAATGGCTGCAAGTGATCTGCAAGCAGCTGAACATAACTATTTCCAGTCAATGATCGGTTCAGTTGCACCAGAGGGCCGAGTCCATGCCATGTAAAAACAGCCCACACCATTATGCAGCCACCACCAGCTTGAACAGTGCCTTGCTGACAGTTTGGGTCCATGGCTTCGTGGGGTCTGCGCCACACTCGAACTCTACCATCAGCTCGTAACTACTGAAATCGTGACTCATCTGACCACGCCACGGTTTTCCACTGGTCTAGGGACCAGTCGATATGCTCACGAGCCCAGGAGAGTCGCTGCAGGCGATGGCGTGCTGTCAGTAAAGGCTCTCGAGTCGGTCTTCTGCTGTCATAATCCAAGAAAGACAAATTTCGCCACACAGTCCTATCGGACACGTCCCTCGTACGTCCCACATTGATTCCTGCAGTTATTTGACGAAGTGTTGCGTGTCTATTAACATTGACCATTCTACACAGACGTCGGTGGTCTCGGTCATTAAGTGCAGGTGGCCGCCCACTGCTCTGTCCATGATGGGATGTGACGCCTGAAATTTCATACTCTCGGCACACTCTTAATACTGTGGATCTCGGAATGTTGAATTCGCTAACGATATCCGCAATGGAATGACCCATGTGTCTAGCTCCAACAAACATTCCACGTTCAAATTCTGTTAATTCCCGTCATGCCGCCATAAATCACGAAAATCCTGTTCACATGAATAACCTGAACACAAATGAAAGCTCTGGAAAACGAACTGCGCATTTATACTTTTTCGCTGCGATACTACTGCCATATGTATATTTGCATATTGCTATCCCATGACTTTTGTCACTTCAGTGTACAACCTGTAGTACAACAAACAGAATCGGCGACATACGAAGCACTGGATCCAACAACTGAGTGCAATCATTGAGGCTGTTCTGCCCTATACCAAGAGTCATTAGATGAAGACGACCAGTGGAACTACTTGACCGTCTGATGTAGCAGCTCCCCCACTCATATGACATGTTACTTACATGATGCTATCATCCATACACAACCTGTAGTACAACAAAAAATCGGCGACTCACGTATCTACGAGGGCAAATCAAAAAGTCTTTGCGCCTATTTTTTATTCACCAAAAGCAGGTGCTTACAGGTATTTACAAATATACGTAGTTGTACTATGTGACTTACATTATTTCTCCACATAGTCACCACACCGGTTCAAATCTTTGTCCCATCGAAGCACTAAATTGGAGATCCCCCTGTGGTAGAATTCTTCCGGCTGCCAATGGAACCACTGTCGGACCGCGTTCATGGCTTCTTCGTCACATGTGAATCTCTGTCCTGCCAGAAACTTCTTCAGTTGACCAAAAACGTGAAAGTCACTAGGAGCAAGATCTGGACTGTATTTCCCTGTGAATTGCCATGGGCGTTTGTCCCTTGCTCCATAGAAAACGAAAAACACTTCGCTACTCATAAGCTGTGGACGTCTGAAAAAGAACCGCCATCTTAAATGACTGGTAGCAGCGCCGCTCATCGGAGCAAAAGACAGATACGGCTGGTACGGTTCAAGGAATGTTCACTGCTGGGAATGTATATGTTCGCTTTGCATTCACAGCCGTATTTTGACTTTAAAAAAATAGGCGCAAAGACTTTTTGATTTGCTCTCGCAAAAACTGATACAATCAGTGAGGCTGTTCCGCATATACCAATAGTCATTATATGAGGAGGACCAGTGGCAATACTGATGATGTAACTGTCGATGTAGTTCCGATGTAGTAGATGGATTTAAAACGCATCATATCCATAGATCTGCCAAAACTTTAGTAACATCAGGTCTTAGCCTTTTAACCTTAAAGGCCAAATTTTGTACGAAATCACAAAGGTGCACGAGATCACAAAATATGAAAAAAAAAGTAGAACTTTTTTTTTCCAAATAAAACTTTTAGATCTTGAACAAGGTCTTAAGCAGTAATAGTACTTAGATTTCTGATTCCAGAACCGATGCACTCTAGCAGAGAGGGGAAATAATGAGTAAGCATTCTGCTAACCGACTGAAACTATAACTAGATACAATTAAATTTTAGTAACAAGATCACATTCCAGGACCGGGATAGCCTGGTTGGAAGAGCGTTAGACTCGTACTCCTTAGGTTATGAGTTCGAAACTCACCGGCCAAAAGATTCCCTGAGTGTGTGGCGGCTGGCGATCGTTAAATCTGTTCGTGGTCGCAAAGTCCTCCATGTCGAGAGTAATACCACTGGAGGTATTTGGTCAGAGGAGATCGTTCTCTGTTCCAGGTCTAAATTACGATCTGAGATGAGTGAATGAATATGCATGTATGAAGTCCACCCCCTGAAAAAGGTTGTGGGGTGTGTGTAGCTAAATCGAATTCTTGGCCCTAGATGGCGCTACTTGTAAAACAAGAGACGTATATCTCTGGCTTAATGTCACCTTATGTATCAGCAGGGCTTGTCAATGGCAAGTGCCATAAGTAACAGCAACATAATAGATCATATTCCATATATTATTTATCTAAGTTGTAGTATGCTTCAGTTATTGTGCTAAAACAATAAGGGTCGCACAGAAATCTTTGAGATGTACGCCTGGGACTGCATGTTTTGGGGAAAACTTGTACATCCTAAACACCCATCCATCGCAGTCTGCCACAGATAAGACGTGAAACACAAGAAAACTCGTGTGTGGTCCTTAACCACTTTGCATACAATGGTGTGTCTGACACGCACATTGAATTACTGAATTTTTATTTTCAAATCTGCAATTAAGTCACAGAATTACGTATTTAAATATGAAAAAAAAAACAATATGAAACAATTTGGTATCCAAATGCTCCATATATTATTTAAAAAAAAAACAAATTAACAATAAATTACCAAAATAGGATGAGTTATCTAATCAGAATGTTAAATAAATTTGTATGTCAAGTGGTAAAAGTGCTGATATACTTGAAAATAATGGTAAACTCATACATCGATTTCTTTCAATATTTAATACATTTTAGACGCTTACAATTATGCGAAATTTATTTAATTCTTCAAGTTTTGTAGTTATTATGTTCATTTCCAAACTGATTGTCAGGAAAATTTCCTGAAAATGAATTTCTATCACAGTTTGAAAGAATAAAGGCCTGTAAATTGTTACTAAGATCGCATGATGAATTTCATCCTTCTTGGTCAAATTTGAGTAACTGTGTTTACAAGTAAAGTAATGGACACACATATTCTAAGCCAGAGGAAGTGGTCTCCACAAAATATTCTCACGCATTCTCCAAGTAAGTTAATCTCCTCTCAACTTCACTTAAAATTATAGAGTATTAAAACTATTCATAGTGCAGTAAAAAATTCCAGGATAGCGTTAGCCTTATAAGCCAGATAACATCTACGATACTGAAGTCGACTTTTGCATTATGGTCATGTTACTCAGCTACTGGCCCTAGCATCACAGGTTCGTATCACGACCTTCAACCACTGCACCAGGACTTGTATATTATTAACCATACATCAGTGGCAAACAACAATTATGAAACAACCAATTTGTGTGCGTTCTTTGATGGGGGGAGGACAATTAATGTAATTAATACATATTTGGTTTTTTGATATTTTGATATTTAAATTTAAATTTTCTTTTTAGCGACAAACAACTAAAATTTGAAACAAAACTACAATTACAGATGCAAGATTACAAAAAAAAAAAAAAAAAAACATTTATTTAAGGTCATACTGTTTTTGATTTATCAAATTTAGAACATGTGAAAATACAGGGAGATAGACTGTCAATATGGTGCAAAATTGACAGATTGATAAAAATGGTGCAAAATTTGATGCAGATTTACACTTTAAATGCTATAACAATGAATCAAATTTCTTTAACCTGCATTGTAGGTTTTTTAATTATTGTGCTTACATACATACTAATGTACAAGTTGACAAACAATCAATTCTATGCCAAATTAGTCTCTAAACTTGATACAAATCTATGTTTTAGAAGCTAAATAATATATACCAAATTTTATACATCTAGCTCTTTTCACTATGTAGTGATCATGTTAACATGCTTTCAAACAGCTGGATGAACTTTTGTAAAGATTTTGTTCCAAATTTGATGTAATGAACCAACAAATTTGATGTAATGAAAATAAACAAATTTCACCCATTTAATTCAAATCTTTTTTGAGTTATATGATCTGATTGACAATTGACAGACAAAATTATTCAAATATTTTTTTTTTTTAGTCAAAAAAGTATAAAATGTGGAATTTTTTTTTTTTTCAAATTCAAATTTTTCCAATAATTTTTTTATAATGAGATTTAAAGTTCAAATTTTTCAATAATAAAAATATTGTGTCTCTATATACATTGTAAAAGAGAAAGTAAAATGTGATTTTTGGATTCAGAGAGAACTGAAATATGTAACATAATGAAAAAATATAAAAATCTAAAGCTTAATATCTTTAATGACAACAATACCTTTCTCTTTATATATTCTGTTGACAAGAAAACTGTAATTTTTGAAGTTAAATGTTTACTTAAATTTGATTTTAAATGCATTAATAGTTTAAATTTTAAAAAAAGTTAATTTTTACATTAAAAATGAAATACATCATAAGTTTTATTCATTAATTATAAACAAAAATTCAAAAATTACATAGGCACAGTAAATTAGATACAATTTTAAATTTAAATGTTTATTTAAAGTTGATTTTAAATGCATTAATTATTCAAATTAAATTTATTATTTAATTTTTAAATTAAAAATGTAATATATAACTGATTTTATTAATTATAAATAAAAATTCAAAAATTACATAGGTGCAGTAAATAAGATGTGGCTTCATAAACTCGAATTGATAGCAAATAGACCAAAAAATATAGTTCACCATAAATATGGCTTGCCATGTCTTAATCAACAAATCTATGACTGAAATATACATTAAAATGCATTTGCTTTAAAAGCTAATGCTCAAAAGACATTAATTTATATAAATTATAAAATAACATTACAGAATTTAGAAAAAGATTTTGAAAACAAAATTTGTTGCCAAAAAATATTAGAATTCAATTAAATTATGAACTGCAAACTAGTTGCAAAGTGAAATTAATTTATTTTAGAAAGGCAAACTAGTCAACCATGAAAATAAATTAAAATGCAATGTTTTCATTCTCAATTGTTGAATATAAGACAAAAAAAATAAAAAAGGGTTCAATAAAAATTATGAACTACAACCTAATTTTAAAGTGAGATTAATTTAACGCAGAAAACCAAACTAATCAACCATAAAATTAAACCTAAATGCAATAATTTTATTCTCAATTATTGAATACACTACAAATGACCTATAATATGATTACTATACTATAGTTCCTCAAACAATAGTTTTTTTTTTTTTTTTCATTTCCTTTAAATTAGAACATTTAAAGGTTTAGGTTTAAATGGCAATAAGGGAATGTGTAAAATATTTTTGAGGAAGCAAAGTCTGTGAAATAATACTTTTTATAGATGACCTGAAGCATATAATTTTATTATTAGAAATAATTGGAAATAAATAAGTATATTTATCAAACTTTATAATACCATATAGTGCCAAAAAAAACTAATTTTCAATTTAACCCTCCTTTTTTATTGTTGTTAACGCAAATGAAGAGTTGTACAAAAATAAAAATTTCTAATCACTAAGTGAAATAATAAAGTGTTATTTCAGCCCAAATCAGGTCATAAGTGGGAAATATTTAATATGAATAATTAAATTATCAAATTTTTCAGAATGATCTTAATTACATGGTGAAACATATTTCACTACAAACATTCAGTATAGGCAATAAAACATTAAAGAAGACATAATTTATACAATGTAGAAGTGTTTGAAAATCTCTATAAAAAATACTTCATTACAAGCAATGGAGCATCGTTACCATTTGAAAGAATGTTTAAATTAATTTTCATAAGCTTAATAAAGACTATTTAAGTATTTATAGAAGTAAAGTAAAGAATATATTTTGTAAATATTTGTTTAAAAAATACTATACTTCAGAAATGCTTTTTGTGTATTTTCTAATAGTAAATTTTTCTCTTTATTTCTAATAATAAAAACAAACATTTTTTTACTATTAAAATATAATATTTATTTTAACTAAGTTGCTGTTCTTATAATGTTTATAACAGCTTTTGTTGCATAAGAAAATTTCATACTCTAAGATATGAAAGTGTTTCAAAATAAATATACCAAAACAATATTCTGATAATGTTAATATCTTTTGTTGTATATATGTGTGTGTGAAAACTCCCACAACAAAAGTGATATAAGAGCACACATAAAAAAACATGTACAAAAATGCTTTTTTTAAATCAAGAGAAAAAAATATAAAGTCTTTTAAGGATAAGAAGAATAAAAAATAAAATAAATTTATTGACATTCATAGATAATAGCTTTCGTATTATTATTAGAGAAGGTGAACTATTACTGCTTATTTCACTAATATCAATTCTGAATTATTTTTTTTCTTTAGAAATAAATTTGAAATGTCAATTTATAAATCACAATTTCGAGGGAGGGAAAGATATCATTTCTTACTATTGGTTTACACTATTTTTAAATGTAGTAATAGCTGTTCAATAGAAATATTTCACAGCAAAAATATTTTACAAGAGAATGCTCTTAAAATACAATTCTTATAAAAAAATATTTAAGCCCCTACAACAAAGTTATTCTTATAATAATTGCATTTAAATGGATTTGTCACAAAATCAGTAACTAAAATTACCTCTATTTTAGAAAGTTATCAATATATCTTTTTGCTATGAATAATTATTCTAATTACCAAACATTTCTATTAAAATAGATATCTTTCCATGAGGCAACAAGAAATCAAAATGAGAGAAAGAGAATCATAAACAAAAAAGTAAAGACAAACTTAGCTTGTGCTTGAAAAAATGGATACATAATATGAAAATAGAGCTACTAAAGATCCAATTCAGACAATTTCCAGGTGTTTTGTCAGTTTCTTCCCTGTATGTATATACATGCAAGTCAACATACAAAGAAATGTGTGAATAGTATTAGTGTGGCAGATATAATGAATTATTATTTTAAGCAATGGAAAAAGTAAGGGAGCAAAGAAACAATTTAATATTGCTGCAATTTGGAAAAAAGAATGACTGTCTCACAAACCAAAACTGGAATTATGCATACAGGAGAAAATGGAGAAAAGAGAAAAATGGCAATGTTTTGTTTTTGGAAGCTTATAATCTTTAGAGATTGACATTTTTTAGATGGAAAAAATAA
Source organism: Argiope argentata (assembly GCA_026289955.1). Taxonomy (NCBI): domain Eukaryota; kingdom Metazoa; phylum Arthropoda; class Arachnida; order Araneae; family Araneidae; genus Argiope; species Argiope argentata. Next base: position 2,226,903 of record JAOUZG010028872.1, on the reverse strand, counting down.
CTAAAAAACTTTAACATTTCTCCGGCATTTTCTGGTATTTTAGACAATTTTGGAATTTCCTTCATTTTTTTGGCTTTTACCTGTTCTTTGGTGGTGTGGCAACCTTGCCAAACAAAATAAATAAATAGAGTTTTAAAACAAAAATACAATTTTTTTAAAGAAATTTCAACAATTACTATAGCTTTGTGGCTCTGGTGGTACCATCATTCAAGTAATATTGATTGGTGGTACCTTGTCCACCATTCAAAATTTCAAAATTCTATTGTATTTATGTTAATTTTCCATTGTATTATGTTAATTGTAAATTTCAAAATTCCATTGTGTTTATGTTAAATTATTCTAACATAAATAAAAAAAATTAGTTTTCCTAACTTTAAAAAAAATGTGTATGTGCAAACTGTTATAACCACATAAAGAAAAATTACTCACTTTTGTTGACTTTGTTTCTGTCTTTCTTTTTCTTGTTTTAGACGTTTTTCTTCTTCTAATCGTTGTTGTTCTTCTTCTAACCTCATCTGCTCTTCTTCCTCTTCTTCTTGTCTTTTCCTTTCTTCCTCTTCTAGCCTGAAATTTAGAAATAACAGAATAATGTAAAATTAGAGAAACAGATCAACCAATTCTTTTACTAATGAAGCCAAAAAAATTCAAACATAAATAAGTTTAAAGAGAATATGAGCTAAGCAGGATGTATCAAAAGATCTAGGCCCATTTTTAAAATTAAATATAAAATTAATTAATTAATTTAAAAAAAGAGTAGAATTTGCATAAAAATTGTCCTCTTAGCATAATACTTTTTCATTGATAAAAAGTTGAATTTCTAATGTCAGCAATAAATAACAATGTATCCCAAAAGCAAAAAAATAAATAAATAAGGTGAGAAGGAGACAAAACCACCATCACTGCTGCTTATTTGTATTTTTATTCACTCTTGAATTTTCAAAGATATAAAAAAAATATACACAGTTTGTTTAATTAGTAGTAATAGCAGCTTGTACAAAATAATCATTTAAAAATGTAAGCTATACAATAATGAAACTAATTTACAGTACTTATTTGTACAAAAAGTTAACAGTAAATTGTTCAAAATAACTATTCAGAAGTGTAAACTATAAAAAAATGAAATAAATTTGCAGTACTTGTTTGTCAGAAAATTTAGTCATAAATTGTACAAAAAAAAGTTTTAAAAGTATAAGTAATGCAAAAATGAAATAAATTCACAGTAACTATTTGAATAGAGTGTGCATGATATTTTAAATCTATTTGATATATTCAGAACTGATTACTTTTTAGTTACAGAAAACAATGAAACCTCAAAAAGAATACTAATACAACCAGTAGTCGATTATATTGATTTAATAACATGAGCTTTAAGAAAACAATGAGGAAATTTTAAAATGGAGGAAACATATATATATATAGTACTTTTTTGTTAACCAGGCATAAGCAAAAAATTACCAAAGAAATTTGGCTGAATTCTACATTATTTGATGATTTTTCATTGTACTCGGTTAACAAACTAGTGCTATATTATATATATATATATATATATATATATATTGCATTTTATCAACTCCTTATCTGATTTTCACCCAAGGAATGAAAAAATATTACACAAATGTATATCAACTATTTGCTTTAGAGCTTAACCAATATAAATGGAAAAAGAAGTTTAACGATTTGAAGAGCTAAATTAATAAATTTTTACTACAAATCTTTAATAAAAATGTTTTTAACAATTAATCCATTTTTTCTTTGCCTAGTTCAATGTACTCCTTTGCCTAATGCAGTGAAATCATACAAATGTTTAAAATATTATATTCTTTTCCTTATTTGACTAGATAATCAAACACGTTAAAAGTTTTTTTTTTCAATCAAATTAAGTCCAGGAAATTAAATGTATGACTTGCAAATATTTGAGAAAATTATCGTGGGAAAAAAAATTAAGTTCCTACTTCTTTCCCCCTCCCTTAAGTAGGTTATTTTTTTAATGAGTTTAATTTATTCAAAAATAAAATTTTGGCCGAATATAAATAAATTTCTTGAAAGGTTAATAAAAGGAAGAAAAAATCAATACCTTAGCCTCTCTTTCTCTTCTAAGTCGCACTTGTGAGCCTGGACAAAAGGACGGAAGAGAGGGCATATATTATTTAATAAATTTATAAACCCTGCTTTGGCATCTTTTTGTGACATATCGCCTAATGCCTGCCATGCTTGCCTAGAAAAGATATTCCAAACTTTACAAACATCAGAAGTAATTAACATCACATTAAAAATGCTTCAAAATATATCAAAAACACCTCACCACTTTTAAAAATATGGCTACTGCAGAAAGTTATTTAAATCAAATAAATGTATTTAAAAATATAAGATATTATTTAAAATTAGAAAATACAATATTGGATTGATTTAGAATAATTTATTTATATTACATTAAAGTGAATAAAATACACAAATGTAATAAGAAGGATAAAAAAAAAGATAATTATGCTTAACATAAAGTATATTGCAATTAAAAATAATAAAGATTCTATATAACAAATGTATCTAATGCTGAGATTTCTAATTTAAAAAAATTCTTGATTGTTTTATATTATTTCAATTTTAAAAAGTAAGTTTAAAATCTAGTCAATAAAAGAACAAGCAAATTAACTACAGATATAAACGAAAATAAAATATTTCCCCTTTTTTATATTCAAAATACTGAAATGTTAAAATACATCTTGCAAGCAAAAAAAAAAAAAAAAGAAAAGAAAAGAAAGAAAGAAATGTAATGATATGATATGTTCAAAATCTCAAAAAATATTTATTGTGTATTTCATATAATAGAACAGAATTAATTTTTGCGATGAATCAAATGCAATTTTCATAAATACAAATCAGATACATCACAAGAATTAATAGGATAGAACTTTTCATGCAATAAAGTAAATTAATGATAATAAATATAAAGTAATCTTTATCTTAAGTAAGTCTTTAATTTTTACTCACATGAAAATTTCATTTTAACAAAAACTTATAAGGAAAGCTACAAACATATAGTACAGTATATTTCCCATCCTTTTTTTTTCACAGAAATTATCCAGTTAACATTAGAAAAAAATACACAATTCTCATGAAAAAGGAAAAATGTCCAATAAAATACTAAATTCAAGAATTTCTCAGAGTTTTTAGGGTTTGAGCCTATTTTAAAATCTAAAATATATTTGTAATGCAAATTGATTAATTATTTGCAAGCAAATTTAACAGATAAGTAATAATTAGAAACACACTACAGATTCAGTAAATACAATGAAAAACCACAAAAATCTGCAGAAAATATTGAATAATAAATTTGAAAAGAAATCATTAAATACCTATAAAATACAATTTAAAACTCTTATAATATTGTCACTGATTGCAATAAAAAAAGACAGTTTAATTAACTAAGAAAACAAATAGGTTTATGTTGCATCAATTTCTGTTATACAAACCTTTTACCTTAAATCAATTTCCTCCAAACATTCAATTTCATCTACATATCTTCAGGTGCAAAAGTGTTTCTTATTAAAAACCATAAAGAAATATTCCTTTTATTTCCGCTTACGCAAGAGAAAGCAGAATGTATCGAAATCAGTAGAATATATTTGGGCTGCATTTTGCAACTGTTATTTTCTACTAAAAAAAGGAGAGCTTGAATCTGCATATGTTATTATTCCTTATCACAATTTGATATTTATTTTTGTTCAATTTCTACTAATCAAATGTATTAATCAGCACTATCGTTCACAAGTATTTGTGTTCCATGTTCTCAACATATTGAAATTTTATGACATTTAATCAACTGTTAATTTTGGGGATTAATTTTTCACTTACAAAATATTTGATAATTACTAAATTAATCATCCACCAAATACATAGTTAAAGATTTTTTTGCTTAGGAATTTTAATTATGCAGATAATTAATAATTAACTGCCACACAATTTGTGACAGCCATAAAAAGGCATAGTAAAAACTCTTCCATTTTAGATTATTAGAATTACCTTATTAGGAAAAGAAAATTGAATTTTGGTGACCACATTATAATTTCAAACAATTAATCATTTTGATTGAATAACATGAGATCTTAAAAATAAGTTATTTAATAATTCAGTAAATGTAGTACCTTTAAAATAAACCATAGTCTTGATCCATAATCTAGGCTCAAAAACATTTATCACATGAAATTTTAAGAAAATACACAAATAACCTTTGAGCTGAACTGTTTTAAAAATATTGATTTCTAGTATTAGATATTAATTTCTAGTGTATTTCTAATGTAAAGCATTCAAAATAAAAGTGCATGAAATACTGAAAGTTGCCCAATTTGCACTATAAATAAAAAACAATCTAAACAAAATCTTGAAACAATTATTAAACATTCTATGCTTACCTCCGATCCCTCCCAATTACATCCAAGTAACCTACAGGTGGAGACTTTTCCTCAATAAATTTTCCATGTGCCACTTGCTTACTAAAGGCAACTAGTGATAGCTTATCCTTATAGGTTATGTGAAAGGCCTTTCCTTCTTTTTCTGAAAATATATTTATACATTTAAAATGGTAGGTTAAAGTAATCAAAAACTGTACTTTAAAAATTTTATACAGTTCATAAAAATACAATAAATTGTGCTCCAAACATGTTTTGCTATTGTAATCGTGAGTTACAACAACAAAATTGATTCACTTTAAATGAATATATAAGTTTATATGATAAACCATAAAGACCTACAGCTAAAATAAACATGAATAGTATTTTATTACATGTATAATCAAATTATATACATGTTGTGGAAAATTTAAAAGATTTATTATAGTTGGCCAAATATAATTTAATCATGGAGAATAAATAAATATATATGCATTTATTACTTTTACTTTATTTGGACTACATTAATAATTTTTTTTTTTTAATTTAAGAAACATGAAAAATCTATATATATAGATATAACACATAATTTATGTTTGAAGAAGGAAGTTTCAAAGGCAAGACTTTCAAATTTTTAAGTTTGCCTTATAGCATTCTGGGAGACATGCATCATGTAAAAGCAGAAGTGACAAACACAACACAGAATGAAAAAAAAAATCAAATGAGAAAATTGAAAGAAAATTTTATCCTTCTGAATAAATACTGCGGGATTTTAATACATATTTTTGACACATGTCAATCAGAAGTAAGGGAATCATAGAGGTATTTTGGAAAATTCTGTTTAAATCAGCAACATTTCATCCCTTCACTCGGGGCATGGGAACTGCTGACTAAAGTATTTTCCCAGAACTATGGTTGTATTTAATAAATTGAAAAAGTTAAATGAAGTTAAAAAGTTTTAGAATGAAGTTAATATGAGTTAATGTACGAAAAAGCTTTGGAAATTCATTAGAAATGAAATTAATTTTTAAATATCTTTAAATATATATGTGTGTGTAAGTAAAAGTAATTTTTGAAGCAGAGTCATGGCCAAAGACAAAGAGAAGACGCTTTGAATTTTTAACTTCATTTCATCTAGCACAATTTATGTAGAAGAAGCACAGACAAAACATCCATTCACAGCACATTCACAATTTAAATATAACTTAAAAAAGGGAGAAATTATTTAGCCCTGGTCTTATATACCATGAGATTCCAATGGGGACTTCTTTACACATGTCAAATTAGGCAAGTGAATAATAAGGATCATTTAAAAAGAATTTCACTAGGTTGACAATTTTTTTTATCTTTTCACTCAGAGCATGAGAACCCCCACTTAAACCTTTTTTAAATAACTTCAATTATATTAATTAGATAGAAAAGGTGGAATAAGATTAAGAAATAAGAGAATATTTAATATTGAAGTCAATATCAGTTAAATTAAGATAAAAATTAGGAAATTGATTGATTTAAAAATATTATTATATATAAAATAGATTTTGACAGACAGAAATTACAGGTGGGAAATCATTTCTTGGAATTTTTACTCTAATACAAAAATTTGTTTCCCACATGTTTATTTAAAACAGTTTTGACAAATACCTCATTTTTAAAATGCTAAAACTAAATAATGAGACAGCTCAGATAACGGATGTGAATAGTTTCTTAAGTTCGTTTTTTAAAATAAAGCATTTTAAGTTAGATAAATTGTTTTTATGGATTTTATTATAATTATATTTCAGTTTTTTTAAAAAAAGTTAGAATATGGGTAAATTATTAAACAAGAATAGCAAATGCAAAGAAAAAAAAGGATTTTCATACAGATTATTAAAATTAATTTTTACTTTGCATTTGTTTTCGTTATTTCTTGAATCAAAAAACATAGATCCTGTACTTTCTATGTACTTGGAACAATCACAGAAAACACAGGTTTATAAAAACTATTAATACACAAGCATTAAAATACCCTGAAAAACCAATTATCAACACGGTAATAACTACTTACTGTCGCAACTATTGCCGGAATTTGACAGATAAAATCTAAACTAATACTATACATATATTTATTTTGTTGCAATCAACTATAAAAATCAGAGGGAATTAGCAATCAAAAGAAAGAAAATAACAGTATTATTCATTTAACTCATAATTTTAATAAATATGTTGTTAAAATTAAGTCCTTAATATTTTTATTACCTTCCACATCACCACTTACATGTCAGCGGTGAGACTTACCTTTCAAAAATGTTGCTGCTAATACATATAATTCATCTATATTGAAACCCCAGGATGACATAAATTCATCTTGAGGATCCTTACAATTAGAGTGGGACAAAATTGTGTCATTCGTCCCCTTTACTGAATTATTTAGATTGTTTTGATTACACACATTTTCATTTAAATCGCCGTTCATGGCAGCAGCCATCTTCTAGCAGACGAATTATGTTTTGTTGCCACTCTTATTTTATATTTTGTGTAAATCCGACTCTTAAAAAACCGTCCAAAAAAGAATAAAACCAGTATTCTGCTAGGTTACGTAAAGCAAACTAATTTCTCAAAAAAAAAAATTGACAAAAGCTGAATATTCGAATAAAAAGTATAGAAAACGGCATATGCTAACCAGAAGGAGTCTATCCTTAAAAATTTCTCACATACTCTCCAATAAGGGTCATAACTCACCCCCCCCCCATGATGTGGGAGGATCGTGAATGCCCTGAATGAGTCTTAACAAAGAGTTATAGATCTTTGGTGTGAATTTAGTGTTTTGACTCTACCTCTCGTGTGATCGTCTCTTTTCGGTCCTTTGTGGTGAAAGCTTTATAAGCCAAATAACTTTTACGGTACACAGCGTCTTTTGTATTGGGATTATATTACAGTCGGACAGAAGACAAAAATGGCATAAGATTCTTTGTGAGGGTCAAATTCCAACAATAGTTTTGAATTCTTTCAACACTGACATGAAATCTTGCAAACGAAACGATAAACATAATTCAAAGTAAATGGTGTTATTTCTCAATCTAATGCCATCGAATCACGTGGTGTCTGGAAACTAAAAGCATGTCAAACACACGCCATTTCATTCTCAAACAGTATTGGATAGATTTTGAATGAGATATGCCCAGTGGGATTGTTTTTTTATCTCCCTATATATAAACGGGACGAGTTTACACGTTTTTAAATTAGTTTCTTTCAGTCTTATTCTTTTCATTGCAATTTGATTTTGTTTAAGCGCTATCGTCGCGATGGAAAGTTTTGGTTCAGATTGTTTTCCCAGACGACCAGAGAAATGGATAAAATACAACTTGAATTTTAATGTTTTGAGCGAAAGTTTTGTTGCATTCTATCAAGTATTTGTTACGTGGATCCCGAAAATTTCAAACCCCCGTCGAAAAAATTACTCTCAATTTTAGAAAAAAAAACAACTTGATTGCAGCTCACGAAAAGTGGTGCTTGAAATCGACAGAATGTGCTTCGGAAGTGAGACCCGTCACGTAGAACAAGGTGATTTTAAAACTGGAGAAACCTTTAAAATCCCATAGCAGAAATTGTGATCAGAGAATATGCTTTAGACACAGAAGCATTTTTCTCGTCAAGTGTTATTTTACGTTTGGTCTTCGAACTGTGCCCAGTGAACAATAGCATTTGATCCAAACGTGTAAAAACCCCTTACTTTTCTTTAAACAAAAAAGAACACCTACTTTTAAAAAAGTTACGCAACATTCATTTACAATTCGACACTATTCAAATTTTGAATTGTTTGTGATCCATCACGAAACTCTGTATTACGTTTCGAGTGACACTATCTACATTTTGATGGCCTGCCAAAAATTCCTCTTTTCAATAGACGTATTTTCCAAATGTTGGGAAATGTTGAAAAGAACTTTTTCCTTTTCCAAGGTGAACGAAAAGAAAAGAAACAATGGTAATTCTAAAGAAACGATTCCAGATTTTTTTTTTTGTCTCCACCCAACCCCGCTATGGATCAAATGATTGATTTTAATCAAAACGTTGAGGAAAAGATTCCGCAAAATTACGAACCCGATGCGGAATCTTTTTTCAAGAAAAAAAAAGGGAAAAGAGAGTAAGACAAAGACGTGAAAAAATAGATGCAGATGGATTTAAATTGCCCTTTTTACCTTCATTTCCTTGTAAAACTAGCCTCGTTGAATGCAGTTATAATCGTTCTTGTCCTGAAACGGATCAAGATTCACCTCAAATGGAAATTGATATCAATCCATTGCAAAACGATTCCAGTTTTGTAGAAACTGTGAACAATTCTAGTTTTGTCGAAGAAACTTTGAACGAACCCGTCACAATTCTAGAATCCAACGAAATAGGGCTAGATTCAACTTTAAATTTACCCAGTGAAACAAATTTTCATGCAGTACCTAGTATTGAATTTGAAATGCAAAACACGTGTCAAGAAACGTGTTTTGGTGAAATTTCTCTTCTTCAAAATAATGAGTCAACCCCCTCGTCTTTTATTGAAAGGCAAATTTTTTTCCCATCTCAAGAATCATCTTTTATAAATTTTTCTGAAGCACCCTAACAACATTTTAGTGTCGACAATGTACAGAATACATATTACATTTATCAACATCCCCCTTCACAAGAATCATTTTCAAATCAACTAAACGATTCCAGTTTAGTGATTCCAGAGACTTGGGCAAGTTTGAATAATTCTGATTTAAACCTTCCCATCGAAGATGCCTCAATGTCTTTTCCCACAGAAATGCCGGACGATGCGCAAGTGATTGAGGCAATAAAAGATTTGTTAAAAAGTCCAAATTTAAACTTTTTGTCCTATTTAACACTCGACCCACCAGACTTGCCTCTGGATTTGTATTCAGACATTTTTTGATTGAGGATGGTATATTAAAATGTAAATATTTCATATTTTTATTATTTATTTTCCATATTTATTTGTATAAATTTAACCTCTTTAAATATTAAATTTAACCACTTTCTTATATTAAATGTATCATCATTTATTTTTAATAAATTTATTTATTTATTAAACCGTTTATTTTGTAATTTTTTGATAGATTAAATACTACAAAAAATTTATAATTTTAAGAAAAAAAACCTCTTTAATTAGAAAGTTTTGTTTGCCGACTGTATACAATCTATTAAAAAACACCATTAAACAATAAAAGATCTCAAATTGAAATAAGAAATGAAATATTTACCCCCAAAAAAGATTGAAAGTTAATTAAAAAAAAATTTTAATGTATTTAATTTAAAATATATATTGTAATAAATTTATTTTAAGTTCTATGATTTAAAAGGCATCTCATTATATCTCTTTCAGTTTTCAATTGTATATTTTCATTTTTCAACTGTCCGTTTTCAGCTTTTGATTGCTCTATTTCTTTTGCAAACAAATCTTCCTTTTCAGCTTTCAATTGTTCTATTTCGTTTCCTTTTTCGCCAAAATTTTATCATTTCGGTCTTCTTCTGAAAGATTCTGTTTCCGTTTTTATTCTCTTTGAAGAACGCTTGATTTGATTCATCATGTTCTCTTGTCTGGGAGATAACACGTACAATTCATTTGGAGTACATTCAAACGTGTTTCCTTTTTGAATTTGAACATTGTACCATTTCTCTTCATACATATTCATGTTTTCAGGGTTCACTTTTAAATACATGCGTTATTTTTATACCACGCTAACCACAACTCGGTTTCCTCTTCAAACGGTTCAAATTTCTTATCTAAAGGAAACACGCCATTTTTATATTTCCAGTTTGTTGAATGAATCGGTACAGCAAATTTCATGTGATGCATTTCGTCCCGAAATTGAACAATATCTTTTTTTCTATTCATCGACATCTCTGTTACGCAATTGTCGTCTCAATAAATCCACTATTCTATTTTCAAAACGCATGCACAAAAATGCCATCGAGTGAGGATGTAATTTTCGGTTAATGTGAAAATGAGAAGTTTTAGTATATAAACTTTCATCACTTAAGGAATCTAAATCTTCAGGGATTCCTTTATCACAGGAGGAATTCGAACGACTCACATAATAAATAGTCCAAGTGAGTTGTAAAGCTTTTATTTTTATTTTTACGTACAATTTTTATTTTTCGTTTAGGTTTGGTAAAGGCATACGAACTTTGCACTTCCATATGTCCTCAAAATCATTTTCGGGCTCATAGGCAATAATCATGTGACGATGCACGCATTTACTGTCGCTGTTTTTGGACCATCACACAAACACCAAAAGGGAAGTTCTACAAATTGATCTCGAATAGGTGTCATTTCTCTCACAAAGGTTTCATATGCAGAGGCTTTAACCATTGCGTGAATACAGTTAAAATCATCTTACAAAAACCTTGAAAAATCCATGCACTTCTTTACCCAAACCGCTACGTTCGTCGAAATGAATACTTTCAGATTCGCCGTTTATTAATTTGAGATTTCCAAACAAACGTATTCGTTTAATCTTTCATTCGTCCACGCATATTACCCGAAATAGATACAAATTTAGAACACGGGCATATAGTTTTCAATTCTTCATTCGTCTCACGAGTGATTTCATTCACTCTTTCAACCGTTTGAATGGTATTGAATTTTACAAAATCCTTGAGACATTGTAACACATGTTTTTTTTTTATTTTCGAGATTATACCTTTCATCTCGTTCCCAATGACATTGACCCGAACAAAACACGCATTCATTGCTTATGTTTAAGTTGTGACTTTTCGATGCGTGTGTTTTGTAATACTCAATTACAGTCGTTGTATCTTTGCATTCAGGACATTTCACTTTTGTAGAAGAATAATTGCGTAACTGCCTGTAAAATGTTGTATTATTCTGTTTTGGACGAGGCATGATATTTTCAATCACTTTGAATGTAAAACAATAAATTATCTGCCAAACATTTATGTTTTTTTAGCAAAAAAAAACCCTCGAAGGCAAACCTTTATTTAGTAGGTACTTTTTAAATATATAAATGTTTTTCATTATTTAGGTAGTAATTCATTTTTAAATGGTATAAACTTTAAAAAATGAATTTTGAAAATTATTTCTACCCACTTTGAAATGTTTATTGTTCAATATAAAATAAAACCCGACTTTGGTTTTTTAAAAACAAATTAAACCAAATTTGAAACGTTTCTCTTAAAATGTTGCAAAAGTTTTATTCTCTTAAAGTAAATTTATTTTCATAAAATAAAGCGTAAAGAAAAAATATAATATATAACAGATTTTTTAAACAATAAAGTTTTATTCTCTTAAAGTAAAATATAAAATATAATAATTTAATAAATTACAAATATTAAATTATTATGCCATTATTTTAATATGGGACAGCCATTTTCGGATGACCAAAAACGCAGGTAAAGTTAAGTAATGTTCTCTTTTCATTTTCTAGTTGTAATAAATGGTATGGATATCTGTCACCTGTGATTATTTTTACATTATAAGTTAGAGTTACAATATTAAAGTTCAAATATCTAGGTTGATAAAAATATTTTTTAGAAATTTTTTAAAAAAAGTAAAATTTAAAAAAACTGCTTTTGCTTAAAATCTTTTGAAACTCTACGCTTTCCCAAAAACCTGTTTAATTTTAAATTTGCATGAAGAAATTTTTTAAAAAATTCACATTGAAATAAAATGACAAATTTATTTAACAAATTCTTATGTACAACTGAGCATTTAACAATTTTTCATGTACGGCAAAATAATTAATAAATTTTTATATACAGCATAATATTTACAAAAAAAAGCATTAAACAAATTTTTATATACAACAAAATATTAAACAAATTTTTATATACAAAAAAAACACATACATTTAAAAGATGATGGATTTAAAAGTGGACTTTTTCATTTCCTCTTTTTGAATCGTCAAAATAGTTTCGCGGTACGAAAAGGACTTTCTCAAACAACATTCATCTTCAGTTCCTCAAAAATGATGGTTTAATTTATGATTTCCAAAACAGGAAAAGTGGGACGTACAACACAATCACACGTGTCTCTCACAAACCTGTTCATTTCTATGGCCGGCAGACCAAATTTCCACAAAAATTCCTTTTCCCGAGTCGTTCTCACGGCAATCCACATTTTTCTGTATCCATTGTATTTGATGTAAAAAGTCAACAAACCGTTCATGATTCGATCCAGTGTCGTTGAATCGATACTTTTGATTGCTTCACCAGGAGCTTTGTAGTTGGTGTTGTAGGTGCAATTTTCTCCGTTGGGATGTACACGATGGAAATTTCATCCAGGTCGTCTTTAATGAATTGAATGGACGAGGTAAATGCAACTTGTTCCATGGTTTCAAAAGAGAAAAGAGACGAGTAGAGTTACAACGAGATGATGACTACTGTTTACAAGGGGAAAAGATTTCTGCTAAAAGGCAGTGCGTCTCTCCCTTTTTATACCGTTATTCTAAAGGATCACGCGGTGGAAAGAGGTGAAAAAGGCAAAAAATATATCTAGTCTAACGTAAAAATGAAATTAATTGTGGGGTTTTTACAACCAAAGTTGGTGTAACAATGCTTATTTTGAGGAAAGAGGCGGGGATAGGAAAAAAGTGGTGAACAAAAAAAAAACTCAATCAAGATTGGTTACAAGTTTATAATCAAGATTAGAGAAAAGAATGCGTGAAATTGTCAAATACCCCAAATGTTATCTTGATTTGTTTATCTTCCGTGTCGCAATAAAAACCGTTGCATCATTACTTTTGTTCGAGGCCAATATTGCATCGAGTGTAAAAACAAACGATAAACGCCAACGTAGGTGATTTTTGTTCTTTTTTTTTTATCGTTTCTTAAATCTAAAGCGTGTGTTTAAAGTGAATTGGACCAATCGCGTTTGAAAATCCTCTCATTTGTGTGTTTTTATCAACTCTTTGGCTGTATATATAAATCGGAGACTGCAGTCGGGGACATTTATTTTCCAATTCCCTCTCCTGTTGTGTGGCATTCAAATTTTGCTTTGCAAATTAAAGTCAAAATGTGCTACAAGATCTACGAAGGCAAAATTTTAAAAAATTTCCTCTTCGGGTGATATGGAAGAGGAAATGGAAAATTCTGAAAACGAGCAATTTATGATGAATACAATTTGCGGAAATTTTTTGGATGAAGTAAATTTAGATGAGGACGCTTATTTCATCATGGAATGTGGATGTGTACATCACACATTTTGTTTGTTGTACCAATTTTAAGAGTTGGTGGAATGCCTTAATTGGCAACAACCTCAAAACTGGGTGATTATCTATTTTTGGAAGAGTTCCCAAGTAGCACATCCTATAAAATAATATTGTACAATACTGTGCGATATTATATGATATTAAACAATATTTTAAACAATATTGCGAATATTGTTCAATATTTGTATGCTACTAGGGTTGTAGGCTTGAAAATGAACAAAAACATTTTGCATAGGGAGTGGATTAAAATATCCGTCCCCGAAAAAAACCAGAGAGAATTTACTGTGGTAAAACACAGTAAATTCTCTTCCGTTTTTTTTTTTTTTTTTTTTTTTTTTTTTCATTTTTAACCAACGTTGGAAAAAAACGTTTATAAAATATAGAATATTGTGTCCAACATTGGATGAAGAAAATAAATAAATGTAACCATTTAAACTCAACGCTTGAATGAATACCCTTTTCAATCTTGCAGATTGATTATGAAATTTTATTTTTATTTAAAGTTTAGAATCCAGTATTAGAACTGTAAATAAACCGATTTTCAACTCAAGTTCATAATTATTTTTCTTAGAGTAATTATAGTTACATAGAAAAGTCAAATTATCCCAAAATTCGATTCGGTGAAGTCATAATTTTGATATTTTTTTCTGTACTAATAATTGGTTTAACCAAAGATAAAATACTTGTAATGAAATTGTTATTGCATTCTAACTATATATATGTTATATAAATTAAATCGTTTACTTACAGTTACGTATTAAAATTATTTTCGAATTATTTATTGGTAAATGAATTGAAATCGAAATGAATGGGTAAATGAATTGTAATCGTAATGAACTGTACTTTTTCATATACATCTTCTATAATTTCATAAAATGCTAGCCGCTTTTGGAAACCAATTTGTTCGCTAGTATTAATACCGATTAAAGGGTTTAATCAATTGTTTTATATATATAACTTGGTCTCATAATAAGTTTATCAGCAAAATATTTTTAAGCTTCAAATTTCGATAGTCACATAATTCACTTATGCTATTATGTAGGCCTTAAGCAGTCCTAATCTTTGAACTCCGCATCTCTCTCTGATTTTCTATCAGTGCACGTGAAATTAAGTTTTAAATTAAGGTGGAAATGATGAAACTTCAATTAGAAAAAGACTTTTTTTTTTACTTTTCTATCTTCTTCTTCATATATGGCTGATTTATTCAGTTCTGAATATTGCGAGTTTAGAACAATCATAATTTTCATAATCTAGGTTAAGTATTCTAGAGTTACTCTGCCGGCTTGCTGGCACAGAGGTAGCGCGTCTTCCTCGTGTTCTGGAAGTCCCGGGTTCGAGTCCCGGTGCGGGCATGGTTGTTATTCTGTGTGCTATCTGTAAGGTGTGTGAATGTGCCCCCCTTTAAAAAGGGGTTGTGCAAACGAATGTGGTGAGTATGTAGCAAAGTCGTACTCTTGGCCCTAGTTGGCACTACTCAAATACAAGAGACGCTTCATTCGGCTTAATCTGCTGCTGGGTCAGCAGCGGGCTTGTCCATGACAAGTGCCATTTGACACAACAACAGAGTAACACTGATTTGGCTTCTTTGAGATCTTGATAAAGTGATCTAAAAGCTCCAGTTTTTATCGAATAGTTATATTGAAAATTTCATAGATCGATCAGCTTCGACGATTGGTTTAGTTGATTGGAGTGCCACTTTTTTTGTTTTAAGGGCTTATTGTCTCTAGAATATTTTGTTAAATATGATTTACAGAGCAGATGATATAAGTAAAAATTTAATTCATCGACATTTTCCCCCTCAATCTACTAATTATATATTTCCCTTAGGCCATTTGTTTAGAGATGTATGTCTATTACAAATAGTTAACAAATGAGATGTTGGGCTCCGATTACAGAAGATACCTTGTAGATGTTAAGCCATATTTGCCTTAAATAAAATTGTTTAATTGAATTAGTAATAAATGTATTGTTGAATATGATAGAAAACGTTTCATTGCATTTATTTTTTAAAAATATCCTGTTTAATTTTATGCAGACACGTGCTGAAAATGACATTTTTATATGTTTAATTTGGAATGATAGTTCATTTATTTTTTCTCATGTGAGAACGTGATATTTTTTTGGTTAGAAAGTTCTAATGTCTCCGAAATATACGGGTAAAAAATATTTTTATCTGCTTTTACAAATTTTGCATTATTAATTATTACGTATGCTTGTTTGAAAGAAAATACGTTTTCATATAGCTGACCTGCTTTTACCAGTATAGCTGTAATATTACGCATGCTTCGTCGAAAGCAAATGCGTTTTTATTTCGCATGATTTATTAAAATGCGGAGATAAATTACAATCATGAAGGCGAAATCTTTGATTTACACAATATATCTTCTTCACCTAAGTAAAAGCAACAATTCAAAACATGTCTTAGTTAAAAAACTAAATTAAAAAACCACGAATGCAAAATTATTTTACTTCTACTTATTATCAATTGCTTTTTGTTCGTCGTTTCTTTGAAACGACGTCATTTTCAAGTCCGTGTAAGATATCTAACTTTTAAATAATTAATTTCGCCCTCAGAAGATTATCGTTTGGTGCTTTTCTAAAAATTCTTTTTCAGTTTCAACTGTCGCACTTTTGTATTTTATTTTTATTCAGTGTTTTTATTTTTTCTAATTTTTAAATTGACTTAATAATTTTGATACTGCAAACGATCAAGAAATATTTTCTCTTGCATTCATTGTTTAAAAAATATCACATTTACTATTTATTTCATATAATCACGTGATGAAAATTATATTTTTCTGTTTTATTTTTGGTAGTAATGAACTTATTGTTTTTTAATCAGAACTTATGAAAATGTGATGGCAACATATCATTAAAAGCTGATTTTTTTTGAAGATTAAATTTTATTTTTATTTTATGCAAAATAAATTGTTGTAAAATACGATTACATTAAATGTTTGAAAATTCATTAAAAATAGAGTTTTAAATTATAGGTCATAACATCAGTATCATTGAAAAGCTAATTTTTTGAACTTAAACTTGATGCAAAAAACAATTATGTGCTGCAATATTTTCAGAAGTTATAGCAAAAAAAAACGTGTCAAAATTTCTCTTATTTTTTAATTAGTTCAAATGTTAATTGAAAATTCAAAAAAGTGCTCCGAGGTGCACATTCCCGGCCCCCAAGGTATACACATACCGAATTTGGTAGCTGCACGTGGAACAGTCTGGCCTGTAGAGCGCCAGTAGACATACACACACATTGAGCTTTATCTTTAATTGTGTGTGTGTGTGTGTGTGTGTGTGTGTGTGTGTGTGTGTGTGTGT
>JAOUZG010028872.1:2183566-2207227 GCA_026289955.1 Argiope argentata | reverse complement strand
AGATTCGTTCTGTTATCCGTTTTTTAAACGCAAAAAATGTGAAACCGGCTGAAATTTACCGTGAAATTAAAGAAGTGTATGGTGAAAACGCGATGAGTGATGGAATGGTGCGGAAGTGGGTTAGAATGTTTAATGAAGGTCGAAAAAATGTTCACGATGAGGCTCGGAGTGGTCGGTGTTCTCTTGTCAATGACGATCTGATACGGAAAGTTGATGAAAAAATCAAAGAGAACAGACGATTCACAA
Source organism: Argiope argentata (assembly GCA_026289955.1). Classification (NCBI taxonomy): domain Eukaryota; kingdom Metazoa; phylum Arthropoda; class Arachnida; order Araneae; family Araneidae; genus Argiope; species Argiope argentata. Next base: position 2,206,981 of record JAOUZG010028872.1, on the reverse strand, counting down.
TAACGATACTTTCAGACGAATTTCCACAAATTTCACGTACTGTGTTGTACGAAATTGTTGACAAATTAGTCGTGTTTATCATCGTTGGCGGCAAGTTTCTACGAGGAAGGCATAGGAAAACTCGTCACTCGCTACGACAAGTGTTTGAACATTGGTGGAAACTACGTAGAAAAATAGTTTAAGGTTTGGTCTTTCATGTAATAATAAAATTTGTTTGAAAAAAAATGTTTTGTTCTATTTATTAAAAAACGGTACTTACTTTCCGAATATGCCTCGTAACTATCGCAATCATAGAATATCTCATAAGGAATTGCTTTCTCAAATGTGGCATAGTAAATTGAAGAATATCCCCAAAGGGAATGGGTTCTCAATACTTTCTCGAACACACTTCACTGAAGGCTGTGAGAGTAAAAGCCTGCCCTTCCGTGGAATGGCACTCTTCAGTAATGCAGGGAACACTTATCATGATGTAGATATCAAAATAAATTTTCTTGAAGTAAAAGTCTTTCGTGTGAATTAAATATCGTTACTGAATATGTCTTGTAATTTTTGTTGGTTTTATGTATTATGAATACTCAGAATGGCATTAATAAAAAATTACAAAAATTGGTTTGGGATAAAAAAAAAATTGTACCGATGAAAAATAAAATTCGTTGTAGAACTTCACTTGCCTTCATAAGTTGAAGCATTGAATTTATTGTACTAAAATTATTTAGACTTAAAATAATTGCATTTAAATGTATGCAAAAGTAAAGACAGACATGCAGGCAAAGTTTGGCCTGTTATCTTCCAAATTTTTTTCACTTAGCCTTTCATATGCTATGCCTATTCATCAAATTTTAAATGCAAAATCTTCATGCAGATGAAAATTTTCCGTTAGATTTCCATTTTTATTGAACTTAAATAAGATGTCACACATTTTTCTTAAACAGAGCTAAAACCCTTGCTGAGTATTTTGGCAGGCTCTATATTAAAGATTAATTATGCAACAAAGCAGTTCGAATTTATTGGTGAAATCACTAGCTAAAATGAGGCCCGTGTTCCGCAAGAGGTGTGCATGATTTGGTGAAAGAATTTGAAGAAACTGGATGCACTTGCGATCCACCTCGATCCGGGCAACCACCTGTCCCAGTTAAAGTTCGTTGCGGAAGGGAATAACACGATTACTGCAGGTGCATTGCATACTGCAAGAAGTGTTGCTCGCAATTTGGATTAATCGAAAACCACAGTTCTGATGCTTCTGTTCTCTGCTCTGCGGAAGTTTCCTTTCCGGTGTCGGTGAGTCCAGATGATGCAGTCTGGAGATGTGCAACTGCGTGTGGACTTCGAATATTTGTTCCTCATCAGATTTGATTAAGATGATGGATATCCCCTCCAGGTAATACGGGTGAGGTACACTTTTCTTTAACTGGAAACGTTAACACCAAGAACTGTGTTTACTGTGCTGAAAAAACCCCTGATGATGTGGCACCAGTGTCCTTTATACGAAGCCAAAGTGACTGTATGGTGTGGCATCACTAGCACATTTTTTTTCTCGGTTTGTACTTCTTCGAAGTGGTCACTACCACTTCTCGTGATCTTTCGCAAGTGTTTTTTATAAATCAATGTTTAAGAATTATGTTATTCTTGAATTGCAGCAAGGAAATGCCATTAATGATATTGTATGGTTGCAATATGGGAATGATTCTTTCGTCGACCATTGCGTTAGACCCCAGCTGCAATAACACTTTGGTGATGGAGTTATCTATCGTAGCTTTGCAGTTTCGTGTTAACAGCGATGTCTGGACATCAATCCTACAGATATCTGGTTCTGGGATGATCTGAAATCTAAGCTGTAGACCTCTGGTTCGCGAGATGCGTCGGAATTAAAAGATACCATAAGAGTTGAAGTCATGCAACTTTCCTCCTTTCGTTTCAGATTCGGCAATTTTGCCCATAGTCCCTCGAATGCAATACATTGTCGCATGAGAAGATGAACACGTTGAAATTCCTTATTTATAACTTCCCATTCAAATAAAAGTTTTTTTTCTCCTTCCTTTCGATGCTTTCTTTAGTTTTTTATATGCTCTTCTTTGCAATTGTTTTACTCGGGCAATTTTCGCCACAAACTCATCGTTCTAAAGCCATTTGTGGTTTTTCAATCAATTGATCAATTTGCAAAAGAAAATTGGGTGTTCCTGTTCGAAAGTTTTGATATTTCCTCACTCTATCCACACTTCACCGGAATCGAGAGCTTTGCGCTATTAAAAATCACCATAATCTCCAGCACTTCAAACAACCATGTCTACAATGTTCGTTCGACCTGGTTCAGCAGATAGGAATCTGGCGTTTCATTATTTGAGAATTATTTTTGACCACTCTGTAGATTTTTCAAAAAACTATTCCGCTCAATTATGAAAAATATTTTCAAATTCTGTCTTTCTATAGCGGAAATTTATTTTAGTTAAATGAAAGCATAAATTTTTTTTAAAAAAAAAATCATTAAATAATCTTTGAACATTTGGAACCCTCTAAAGTTGTAAGATCTTCAGGCAACTAAAAACTTTTCTTATTTAATAATCTGGGCCTGGGTATGATAGTGTCCGATATAGTTCAATATTACGCAATATTGTATAATATGCTTATTATTTGATAACATTTCAAAAAAAGATAATTTCTTTGAAATATGTAAATAAGCGATTTCCCTAAGTCTATAGGCTATTGTCTAGCTGCTGATGATTACCTTATTTTTGGGATTAAACTTTATTTAAAGCCTGTTTCTTCGTTTCTCTTCTAATATCTTCTTTTCTCCAGTTTAATGTACTCAGTGACATGGTTAATCCTGTCCAATTTTTTAAAATAATATTTGGCAGCTCAATTAACAATGTGATTCAACGCTACTGTAAAAATATTCATTGAAGAAACTCAAAACTAATAAGGTGGTTTCTTTTATTGTTGGTTTTGCAGTGCATTTATATTCAAAACGGAATACTTAAAAAAAAAGATTTGAAGTTGAATTTTTAGTTTTAACTTAAAAAATTTAATCGATCTATTTTTCAATTTTCGGCATTAATGTTTTGGGATTTTACCGTTCTTAGATTTCAATTCATTATTCTATATTTCCTCCCTCCATTCCATGAATAAATTATGCTCGCATCGGTTTCTGAAAAGATTTGTCAGATTTTCCTTGAATTGTAGGGCAGCCTATACCAAATCAATTTGATTTCATATAGACTGTGCAGTAAGAAATCAACTTGAGCTTCAAAGGTCATTACACGTATTTAAAATTAAATTGCAGAAAATGTTTTTAAAGATCCGCATCCAATTCTCGTTTATTTCTTGAAAATTTTTGATGTTATTTCAATGATAAACGTAAAAATAGAGAGTAAAATACCCGATATAAATAAGATAAAGGCGCTGGAAAAATCCGCAACAGTTAAAATCTTTTTATCTTCTTGTTCACCGATTCTCATATCAGGTATCTTATAAGAAATAAATTTTTTTATATAAAAATCCACCAGTCCGCTTTCTACAGCACGAGTGAGCATAACATTAAATTTCTCTTTACAGCAGAAACCTTTTCGCAATACTGCTACATTGTAGTTAGTAAACAATTTATTGGGCGTAATTATAAGAAGTCTGGCATTTGCCATTCTATTTGCCAACCTAAGAAAGTATTCAGAATGTATAACAGCCACATTCTTATTCGATTTTAATGGAACGTCTTTGAAATTACTTGGATCCCAGTGGTTTTTTTCAATAGTTATCCCAAGGTTCTTCAAGTATTTCACTTTAGAATTTAAAAGAAACTTCAATACATTTGATTGTGTTTGCGTGTAACATTCCAAATCTCCTTTCGAAACCGCATCCGAAAGTTCTTCAATATTTCTCACCACTTCGGGTGTAAATGGTTTCGTCAAAACGGAGAGAAGAACTGAAGAATAAAAGCACGAAATTAGCAGCGTGAAGAGTAACCAAAACAGAGTTAAGGTAAGGGCTTTTCCAGATATATCATTAATCATTAGTGGTTGCTTTAAAATACTTCCAAATATTTCAAAAAATAATTGCAAATAAGAGTACCTTCTTGTTGTGAGCAGCAGAAGCAGAGGTATCAGGATCACGATGGTAAAAATTCCAATCCAACTAAACAGATCAAATGCATTAAAGATAGCGTAGGCAGTAGGTATTGGATATGGTTTAGTAACTCCGAATGTAATAACTTCACTACGATATGTGTTACTGAAATCAACAACTCCGTGACTCTCTTCAGTAGGTGAAAGCCACGAAAAAGCAAGATCCGCTCTGTTGTTCACTATTTCTCCAATGAGTCCTGTCCAATTCCCGTCTTTGAGAGCACTTCTTCCGCCGTCAGAAGGAATTACCAGTTGGTATCTGTACCCGAGCGCTTTTAACACTGCATCAATGGCCGAACCTTCAGCTCCTGATATTGATATTTGGCCACTTTCATCTGTGACGATGTTCCTGATATTTCCAAGAGGATAAAACGCCACTCTTATCTGTTGAACTTTAGGTGTGCTGTTAAATTTCAAGGGCATTATGGATATTTAAAATATGTCCATTTATAATTTCTTCAAATTAGATGAGATTCTTTAAGAAAGAGAAATCCACGGTATATATCTTGATTCAATTCCTCGAAATTTCAAAAATAAATTACTATGGCATTCAAATGTGAGAATTTTGAGTTCAGAAAAATATTTACGAATTGTAAAATAAATATAAAATCACTCGTTGCCTTACAATTTATTCAATTAATTCGAATTTTATTTGATTTTTTTTATTCCATTCCTTTTTTTTCAATTTCTTATGTTCTTTGACCACTCCATATTAAAAAATGAACTGATAGAATTTTAATATTTCATTTGATTATAGATATGATCAAAACTATTCACCACCAAAGAGTTTTAAGTAATAAAGGAAACAGTTACTCTTCCCTAGTTCGATTCCAAGGCTTCTTCCTATGGTTGCAGATCTATAAACCTTTCAAAATTGTTCAAACTCTTATAAAAATAGAACGAAATTTAGCTGTGTATTTTGGTATTAAGAATGGGTATGTGATATCCTCTCTATGCCTGATCTTTTCTATCTTTAATTATAGGGAAAAAATAAGTAGTGTCAGCGCGAAAATGTATCGGAAAAAGTTTATTAGTTTTCAAACTATATATAAATATTGAACATTAAAATTCTGTCCAATCCACCATGGCATGTTTTTGGAGCAAAATTATGTGGAATATTTTCCTGTCTAAATATACGAAATTTCAACCAGAAAATTACGAAATCGAAGATGCAGTTTATATGCCTAAAATGAACAAGTACTTCACCATTTAAATTTCGCAATTCCGACGGTAAATAACTGTGAAATTATACAACTGCAAAAACATAAACGCTCAAATTAAGTAAATAAAAAAATGTTAGAAACTCAATTTACTCTTTTTGCAGAACAGAAAAAAAGTTGATCTGATATGGAACTGAAGGAAAATTTTTCCTAGATTCATTTGTTGGAAAACAACAGTGTTGGAAACAATTTTAATTGCACTCACCATAAAATACTGATTAAACAAATAATGAAATGCATGGAACTAATTTCTGAGAAACTTCCAAAAAATTCAAAGCTTATCAATAAATAACTTCTGGCTTTCGAAATGACACTTGCAATTCTTTTTTCAATTCCTACTATTACCTCACTCCCCCCCCCTCACTCTCTCTTTATATATATATATATCTTTTTCAAATTTTCAATCATTAACAAAATACTTTTTATTTACCCAATCAAGTTCAAGTTAATTTTTTAAAACTTGTCATTAATGATATTTGATTTTAAGGTATCCGTCTACGTCTAAAAGGGCACTTTTGGTCAAAATTCACAATTTCTTTTTATTTTTTAAATTTAAAGTACATTTATTTAGCTTTCAAAATCTATAATTATTTTTCTTCTACGGTTATTAGAAATGGAGATATGGAGATTTGAGTAATTCAAAGTAGTCGAAAACGAAACCGGAAGTGCTCACCGGAAGTTGATATTTTTCGTCTTTTTATCAAATATCGCTGCTTAAATCATAAATTAATTAGTTTTTTTTTTCAGACTATAACAGACTATATGCGCCACTTAAGTTTGTATTAGTTTTTAGCTCTTAATATACAAAGGAGATTGGCAACAGTTGTTTCTCGAATACTGTTCATGTTTGAAAACATCTGCTCACTTCCTGCTATATAAATATATATCTTTTTCAAGTGAATATTGCTTAATTTGACCTTAATACTTTTTTTACAGTTTAACAAGTGTTTTGAATTTAAAAAGTGTTTCATACATGCTCTAGTGATAAGCAGTCCATATATGGGCAGTGTCTAACAATAAATTAAAGTTAGTGTAAATACCAACGTGGACTTTCCTGTAGAAAAAAAAGTTGAAAGAAGGCAACAGGTCTTCTAAAAACATTATTAAAATCATTAAATCAAAATACATGCAGCTATATACGAACAAATTTATCTAAAAAATGCTTGCACGGTAAGACTCAAACTGCTAATGAAAGCGTCAATAATCTTTTGTGGACGATTTTTCCGAAAAGTATATTTATGGAGCTGCAGACCTTACACTTAAGGGCATCAATATTAGTAATAACTTTTAATCATATATTTTATGGTCTCTACATTTTTTTTCTGTACTGGGATTAACTTCTGGGAATTAAACACTGATAAGCTTTCTTTCTCTTGATAAAGAAAGAATCGTCACGTCAAAAAGGCAATCATTAAGTGCCACAAAAGTTGACAGAAAAAAATTAAAAGCAATGAAAAACATTAAAACATATAAAATTGTTAACAAAGAAGATGTATTCTATAAATGTGGTACATTTAAAAAAAAGATAAATAAAAATATTTTTCATAAAACATCAATAAAATCTTTAAATGCATTTTTTAAGAAACTTCTTTTTATAAAAATTTTGATACGCAAAACATGATATCCGAAAAAATTATGAATATTTTTGCATGAAATGCTTTATGCATGTTATTTATACTCTCCTAAAGGCAATGAACTAGGATTATAGTTCTGAGATGAGTAGTTTTCTGTTTAGAGCCATTTAATGTTGTTTATATGTGTGAATTTTGATAAATTTTGAGTTGGGAAATACTCGAACTGCTATAACTTTTTTATAAATGCAAATATTTCTTAGATCCTAGTTCATTGCCTTCACTAAAGTTGTACAAATGCTTTCTAAAAAAAGAATGTGAAAATATTGATTAGAATTTCTGCTAGGATGTTTTGCATTTTACACTAATTTTCTCTATTTTTTAAGCTAAATTCCCCCATTTGACAAAGTTGCAAATCAAATAAAACTTTTTTAATGGTATTAATCCTTGTTCTGAATTGCAATGACCTAGAAAACCAAGTAAAATTTATAAATAAAGGGTTTTTTCAAAAAATTTTCTCCGGACGTAGACGGATACCTTAATAAAGTTTTTCCCTATCGTCAAACAAGTAACAAATTAATTTGACTTATTTTCCACAAGCCAGTGAGGCTAGGCCTAACTTGTCTTCGGTCGTTTATTTTAAACGATTTGATTTATTTTCATAATGTTTGATGCATTTAAAATTAAACATTGTTAATTAATCGACTTTCCGATTTATTTTTAGTTTTTTTTCGAATTAAAACAATACCGAATATAGAAAATTAAAAATTTATAATCTGCCTTGTGTTCCCCCAACTGGTGTAGAAAAATCATGTCTTTTGCGTTGCCTGAATTTGCTTTGAAATTTCCTTGCTAGAATATACATTTTTGATTAATTTTTTTATGTAATTGGCCGTGATTGCCTGGTTGGTATTGCGCTGGATTCCTCTCCCTCGGACTGCGAGTTCGAATCCGCAGACCGAAGATTCTCGGTGTGTGTGAAACCCCCATCAACTTCATAAATTAGAAACGAAATCAAGAACTCAAAGTGAATAAATAGTAACAATCGAAATTAATAGTCTAGCAAAATATATAGAAAGGGAAATGAAAAATTCTTTGGAAGTTCAATTTGTATTATTCCTCTTAATAGTGTGATTCTGTCTTATTTATCATTTTTATATACATATATTTTAGAGTTGATATATACATATTTATATCAACTGTAATTATTGAATAAAAAATAATTAAAATAAAGATTTTCTTTGTTAACTTAAGTAGGAATTGATTTTAAAAAATTGTTTTTTACATTATTTGTTAACCCGTAAAAGGAAACGGAAGTTTAAATGTATGCAATGTATGCAAGTAAGTAAAAATACATGCGATGTAACGTTTTCTATGATATTTTACTATACTTATATTACTAATCTAATTAAACATTTTTATTTAAGGCAAATATCGCTTAACATCTACAAGGCATCTTCTGTAATCGGAGCCCAACATCTAATTTCTTAATTTTTTGGGGAGAGACATACATCTCTTAGCAATTGGTCCAAGTGAAATATATAATTCGTAAATTAAGGGAAAAAATGCTGATGAATTGTGATTTTTAAATTTTTGCATATAACATCTGCTCTGTGAATCATATTTAATAAAATATTCTAGTGACAAAAAGTCCTTAAAATAAAAAAGTGGCACTCCAATCAACTAAATCAATCATCAAAGCTGATCGATCTATGAAAAATTCAATATAACTATTCGGTAAAAACTGTCGATTTTTGATCACTTTATCAAGATCTCAAAGAAGCCAATCAGGCTTTCTCTAGAATAATTGGCCTAGATCATGAAAATGTTGATTGTTCTAAAATTGCAGTATTGAGAACTGAATAAATTAACCAAATTTAATAGAAGAAAATAGATATGTTTATTTATTTAGAAGCTGAAATATTAAGAATATTTTACAGAATATAAATCGATAAAACCAAAGAGCAGATGATATATGTAAAAACAGATGATATATGTAAAAATTTAATTCACAAGCATTTTTTCCCTCAATCTACTAATTATATATTTCACTTAGACCATTTGTTTAGAAATTTATGTCTCTCCCAAAAAATTAGAAAAGTTGGGCTCCGATTACAGAAAATGCCTAGTAGATGTTAAGCCATATTTGCCTTAAATAAAACTGTTTAATTGGATTAATAATATATGTATAGTAAAATATCATCGAAAACGTTTCCATTCATTTATTTTCCAAAAATATTATGTTTCATATTTGTTTCATTTTATGCAGTCACGTGCCGAAAATGAAATTTTTATATATTTAATTTGGAATGAAGGTTTATTTGTTTTTTCTCGTTTGAGAACATGATATTGTTTTGGTTAGAAAGTTTTGATGTCTCCGAAATATGCGGGTAAAAAATAGTTTTATATGCTTTTACAAATTTTGCATTATTAATTATTACATATGTTTGTTTGAAAGAAGATGCGTTTTCAAATAGCTCACCTACTTTGATCAGTATAGCTTTAATATTACGTATGCCTCGTTGAAAGCAGATGCGTTTTTATTTGGCATGATTCATTAAATTTCGGAGATAAATTACAATCACGAAGGCTAATTCTTTGATTTGCACAATATATCTTCTTCACGTAAGTAAAAGTAACTATTCAAAACGTCTTATTGTTTTAAAAAAATTTTTAAAAAGGCAAAAATATTTTACTTCTACTTATTATAAAATTGCTTTTTGTTCGTCGTTTCTTTGAAATGACATCATCTACAGATTCGCTTAAGATTTCTTGCTTTTAAATAATTAATCTCGCTCTCAGAAGATTATCGTTTGGTGCTTTTCAAAAAATTCTTTTTCATTTTTAACTGTCGCACTTTTGTAATATATTTTTACTTTGTATTTTTATTTATTTAAATATTTTGAGTGAATTAATAATTTTGATATTGCAAACGATCAAGAAAAATTTTCTCTTGCATTTATTGTTTCAAAAATACCGCATTTCCTATTTATTTCATTTCATATAATCACGTGATGAAAATTATATATTTCTGTTTTATTTTTTGGCAGTAATTAACTTTTTTTTAATCAGAACTTATTGAAAATGTGATGGTAACATTTTATTAAAAGCCGATTTTCTTAGATCCTCGAGAAGATACAATTTTATTTTTATTTTATGCGGAATAAATTGTTGATAAATACGATTAAATTAAATATTTAAAAATTCATTAAAAATAGAGTTTTAATTTATAAATCAAAACATTAGTATCATTGAAAAGCTAATTTTTTTAGCTTTAACTTGATGCAAAAACCAGTTTTGTACTGAAATATTTTCGGGAGTTATAGCGAAAAAACGTCAAAATTTCGCTTATTTTTAATTAATTAAAATTTTAATTAAAAATTCCAAAAAAAGAGCTTTGAGGTGCACATTCCCGGCACCCAAGGTATACATATACCAAATTTGGTAGCTATAAGTCTAATGGTCTGATCTGTACAGCGCCAACACACACACATACACACATTGTGCTTTATTATAAGTAAAGATTAGTATAAATTTTACGTATTAGTCGAAACATGGGTTTTATATGGAATAATATTATTTAATAGTGACTCATCTTATAGTTTTGAATTTTATAAAGGATAAAATTCATTTTTAAGAGAATGGTATATTAATTGCATTAAATTAGGTTTCATTTTCTAGTGAATTCAATATTAATTATGATAAGAAATGAAGAATATGTGATTTTGTGTATAAAAAAATTATTATATATCACAACGATCTGATGTATTGGTATAATTGAAATGGAATCAACTTTAGTTGTGAATCAAATATGCCAATGATAAAATTTTCTCAGATTATACCCTTCTTAAATTATGATATTGTGTGATATGAATTAAAAAAATGATTTATATAAAAAAATTATTTTATAATGAATACAATCTAAAATACAGGTATGAAAATTCATTTCAAAATTATTTACAGATATGAAAATTCATTTAAAAATTATTCTTTTCTAAATAAACCTTTTAGGTGTATTAAATTAGATTTTTAAATTTTCAATTTACATTGTGTAATATGAATAAAAAAATTGATTTATATGTTAAAAAAATATATTATAATGGATAAAATCTTTAAAAAATGGTATGAAAATTCATTTAAAAATTATTCATTTCTAAAATACAGATATGAAAATTCATTACAAAATTATATTATTCATTATTATTAACATTTTAGGTTTTAATTAAATAAATTTTTATATATTTTGAAAAGAATTTAAGATAAATACAGGTATGAAAATGCATCTAAATATTATTTCTTTCTGTAAAATACAGGTACGAAAATCCACTTCAAAATTATTTACAAGTATGAAAATTCATTTAAAAATTATTTCTTTCTAAATAAACCTTTTATGTGTATTAAATTAGATTTGTAAATTGAAAATTTACATTGTGTAATATGAATAAAAAAGTTGATTTATATCAAAAAAATATTTTACAATAGATAGAATCTAAAATAGAGGATTGAAAATTTATTTAAAAATTATTCATTTCTAAAATACAACTATTATATGTTTAGAAAAGAATTCAAGCTAAATATAGGTATGAAAAAACATCTAAAATTATTTCTTCCTAAAAAAAATATAGTTATGAAAATTTATATTACTTGCAATAAAATGGATTTATATTCTATTGAATTTAATATTACTTGTAATGAAATGGTTTTATCTTTTATTTAATTTGATATTACTTGCTATGAAATAAAAAAAAGAAGAATGGGTATTTATGTGTATAAAATAAAATATCATAAATTACAATGAACTATTGGTGTAATCGAAATGTTAGCAACATATAATTGTGAATTAAATATGTCAATGATAAAATTAACCTCAGATTATCCCATACTCAAATTATACCAATTTATTAATAGTTCAAATGAATGATTAATAGTTCAATGAACATTGTGTGATATGAATCAAAAAATTCTTTTCTCTTTAACCAATCGAATCAGTATGGAAACAATACTTGATCCAAACCCAAAACGTTATTTGAAAACTAAACAAAATTTGTTTTATTCTCTTGAAACAAAAGATATATTCTCTATTGTTGGAAATTTAGGTTCTCTTCCTTTTCTGTTTTCTTAGATTCGTGATTTCAAACAAATGTATCCATTGAGTGTAGATGGGAAACACAATCGTAATACTAGAAAACAAACTCCGGTGTACTGTAAAGATTAACCGTAATAATAGTTGAATTTCAGATAGATTAAATTTTTTTCATAACATAAATGGTTTAAAACCGATTATACATCTGGGACACGAATAGTACACACATTTTTCTTACAGTATATATAGTGGAAAATATTTAGCCGTTTATTTCCACTCCGAAAGAATATACCGAACGATCAAGATGAACAAGTGTAGTAAGTATTCTATCCTATTAATTTTAAACATTATTTAAATATAGTAATAGTATGAAAGAAAAATATATTTTTTTAATTTAGCCACAATTGTCAAGTGCAGCTACCACTACTGTTTAGCCATTTAATTAGTTTTAACTTTTGTATTTAGTTTTAACTTTTGTATTTAGTTTGTATGGTACCAATTTTGATTGGGTGCGATCGTAGTTTAACCCCCTGCTTGGCGCGCTTTTCAAAAATCGCCAACCACGATCTAGGGTTGGTATAATAGGAAAACCATAAAGTTGCCATCTTTGGCGAATTATCGCCAACTTGGCGAAGAAGGGGGTTAAACTATTAATCACCCATTGATTGTTTTGTTTTTATAATTTTCGAATAAAGATGTTTTTGCCGTTTTGGATTTCTCAGCTGAGCTCGCCGAGACAGCTGAATATAAAAGATTGATCTGCTCTTTTTCCATTAGAGAGCTTCAATTCGCCCTCTTGAAAACGCGAAATAAATCCCCAGGTATTGACCAGGTGAATAAGAAAATGGTGTCATGCCTTTCGGTGGAAAACACGACAATACTGCTTGAAGTGCTAAATAACCTATGGGCTAACAACACGGTCCCTGAATCCTGGAGAACAGCAAAGATTATTCCAATCCTGAAACCTGGAAAAAATCCATCAGAGGTCACGTCATACAGACCTATTGCTTTAACATCTGTTGTCGGAAAAATTTCAGAACGGATAATTTTGTATCGGCTTTTACGGTTTTACTTAAATAATAAATCCTTTTCCCCATTTCATGCCGGGTTTTTACCATACAAAGGTAGTGATGGCCTTTCAGTAGTTTTGCTTAACAAAATCTTGATAGCCAGAGCCCGCAAATATTTTGTGTATGGCATTTCCTTTGACATAAAGTCTGCTTATGATAACGTCTGGCGCGATGGCCTTTAGTAACTTTTCCGAGTTTGTGTTCCCGCAATCTAAAGGTTAAAATTAAATTTCATTCAGTTTCTTTTCCATCTGTTTTTCAAAGTGTATTAAATATAAAACAAGGCAGTGTTCAAAATTCCTATTGATTAAAATTGGTGCGTGGCCAAAAGATTTACTGAAAATTAGCAAATTTTTTGTGCTTGGGAGGTCTGTCTTTCATTCGCCCTCTTCTTGGGTTTACTTCGCATTTTACCTCCTTTTATGACTCCATTTCCGGGAAAAACTATCTGATGAAAACGATCAATATCTTTCTTCTAAACAGGCAGTTACCTAACACATGCGGAAATTTGAATAGGTTTTTTTTCTATATGGCTCTTTCTGATATTTGCAGGTTTATTTAGTTTTCGGCTTATTGCATCTTTAAAAGGTATAGTTTTAAATAAAAGAAAATAATTGTAATGAGAATAATTTTATTTCATTATTTACTGAATTTGAAATTGATAATTTTTAAGAATCTCGTTTTTAAACCGCTAATGAATATATTTGATTCATTAATCTTGATTGTGATAATTGTAAATTTCAACTCAAAATGTTCTCAAAATATAATTTAGCTGACTTTAAAAAATAAATAAATGAAGTTAAAATACAAAGTCGCTGGAGAATATGCGATTTTATGCAAAAAAGAAAGTTTGTAAAATATTCTGAAAATGTGTTTAAATAATATTTAGAAGGACAATAGTTTTTTTTTTAAATCTGATTTAAAATTTTATTCCAGTTAATGATATTCATTATTAAATTTGTCGCTTACTGAATAATATCATTTGTTTTAATTTGAATTAAATGCTGTTGTACAGCTTATAAGTCTTACTTAGTTATTATTTTATTGTAAAATCAAATTATTTTCTTCTTAATTTTCATAAACACAAAAGAATATATACATTCACTTAATAACAATGCAGTAGAAAATTTAACCCATAGAAAATTTGTTAAAAAAGTTAGAAGTCCAAGCCCTTTTACAGTAAACTTGCAGAATAAGACTATTAATGAAAAAAAAAGCTTAAATTTTTTTTTAATTTAGTAAAATTCTTATTTTTTGGAGGTTACGAGAAGCAAACTTAGTATTCGTGACATTTTATTATGAAGAAATGAGATATGATAATGGCAGAGTAAATAATCAAGATTTTAATACATTAATGGTTATAAAATATTTTAACAATACTATTTTTGAGATACTATGAAATCAAACCATTATTAGTTATTCTTAAAAATTCAAACACAAATTAAGAGTATAACAAGAAATAAATTCACCCCGTATAAACATTATGCAAATGTATACATTTTTTTTCAGGAAATAAATATTTCCCCCTAATTTTGAGAAATAATTTTACCATTATATGAAATAAAAAATATTTTAATAAGTTTAAACATTTTTTAAAAAGTTCAAAAGATCCGACTTGTTAAATTTATAGCAGCTAGAACCTCATCAAAGCAAAAATTATAAATATATTTTTTAAGCAAGTTTTATGCAGTGTTATACATAACAACTGAAAAACGATTTCCGATTCCCACACAGAATTGCTGCGTTTTGATATTATAAGGTAGTTTTTTCTTAGAAATAGAAGGGAAAAAAAAAAGAATGATTTAATCTCACAAAGCGAAAATACGACGCAATAAGCAACAGTGACGCTGTTTCCAGGTGGGTGGAATTAATTTTCCTTTATTATCCAGAAGGGAAAAGCAATATCCTTACACAAATTTGAGACACTTAAATGTAGTAAACAATGTACCAAATATCAGACTATGTTGGAAATGGAAAAATTTAATTTTAAAAGAATCTATTTTCAGAGCAATAGATAAATATATATCGTCATCCATTCTTTAAAATTATATTTAAAACAGACATTTTAGAAAAAAAAAAGTTATATATATTTTTAAGAATACAAAAAGCCGATAAAAGGAATATAAAATTAGTTATGTTTAGAATAATCCATTCATATAATGATTATTTCTAATTCTATACAAGAAAGGAATGATTTCTTTTACAGCGATCTTTGAAATCACATCCATTAAACTACTTATTTTGTATAAGAAATATTTACACAAAAGCTTTTTTTGTTCAAAATATGTTTAACAAAAATGAATATGAGATCTCTTTATTGTTTAATGCCTAAAAAATAACCAACTTAAAAAAATTGTTAATATAAAATTAATAATTCTCCAGTTAATGCACAATGAAACATCAGGATAAACACTAGACAATGCTTCATTGTCAAAAACAGCAAAAAATGAGATAGAATTGTCAAAAACTGCAATTTGAAATTCTAGTAAATTAATCGCAATATTGTGTCGATATCTCAGTAATTATAATTTTACCCTCAAGCACTGAAAAATGTATTGAATAATAAAAAAAAATATTCTGTTCATAATTCTTAAGAATTAATACACGATAGTCTTACTTTTTAATGAATGGGCCAAAAAGACATTGAAGGAGCCAGTCGAATTCAATTTTATGTACGATATTAATGTAAAATCTTAAAGTTGGTTATAGGCAAATGTGTTGTAAGTGAAAGAGGAATAAAAAAAGTGGATTACTTTCAACCTAAAATCGCAAATTGTTACAATTCCAGGTATTGACAATATACCTCAAAACGGCCTGAGCCAACAGCTCTGAAAGAAAAGAAGGGTATCGGGTAATCCCCGACCCTCCAAGGGGGGGAAGGAAATTCTAGAAACACAAAGCTTTCTTCCCTTGTGTCGTCAGGGTGCTGTCTCCTTAACAGGAATAAAGATAAAAGGAGAAATCTGTGAATGGGTTGAAAAGTGATCGGACTGGTTGTTCTTGGAATAATCGTAACAATGAATTGCTTATCACTGAAATCTATCGGAGCAGTGGCTTCTCACTTTCCGATAATTTCACTGTAAAGTGATTATTCACCCTTCCCCTCAATTGTAGTGACCTTGACTTTCCAATATTCGCATTTGACAATCCGCTATCCTATGAAGATCATTGTATTTATTGCCTGTGACGTGAGTTGTAGCCGTCTCTGGACGGCCACACATGAGAAGTTTATTTACTTCTCTGGCGCTATCTTTTGGTAGAATTAAGAAATACATCGAAAATGTTAAAGAAATGACATTTATTTTTAATTCAACGCTTTCAGAAAATTTTTTACTCTAATAAATAAATTAAATAAATAGTATTGAAAAAGAATTTAAAAAATAAATTGAAATATATAAATTAATTCGACCACGTGTTTCTTACATTAATAAATTAAGTATTAATTATAATTAATAAATTTTAAATTCAATAATTAATAATTTTAATTAATAATATGATTGAAATAGCAGATATTTGGAACAAATATTTAAAAATAGCAATAGCAAAATTATTTGTTATTAAAAAAAAGTGGATTATGCATCTCTAGTGGTAACTGGACCCATGCGGCTGGGAAAGAAGAGAAATGAAAAATGCTGGATTGGTTTCAGAACTCTCTCTCCCGTGAAGCTGATATTTTTTGTTGGGTCTTGCAAATTTTTAGAGAAGTCATACTCAGAAAAATTAGGCACACGGTAGTTTAATTTAAAATAATTAAATATTTCATAGCTAATTTTATTTAAAAATAATTCCAAGCAATGATATTATACGACCCTTGTGTTATAAGTATTGCACGATCAACGACAGATAGAGATAGAAAATGAACAATTCATTGATAAATTCCTCAGATTAATTCATAAAATGCGCCACATTGATACCGAAAACAAATTTTCATAATATTATTTAAATCTTATCATGAAATAAAATAATAGATAAAATAAGTAAAAATAATTATGAACTTATAATAATCAAATTCGATATAAAAATAATTGAAGATAACAAGAAGATGTGTTAATCATCTATGAATGAATCAACTGCTAAAAAAATTTCGAGACCATATTTGGATTATTCACTAAAGAATAATAACTCAATTATAGTTATGCTTGCTATTTCAGTAAAATAAATTCTTATTCAAAGTAGAGTTACTTCTTCTCAGTAGAAGGTCGAATATTAATAATAAATTTGTTTTAATTAAAAGGCATTTTAGAAAAAAAAATCATTAATTTCTTTTATATATATGTATATATATATTACTTAACAGGTAGTATTTTTTTAATTCCTCAAACTAAAAAAAACAGCATTTTATCTTAAAACTGTGAAGTAACCTGAAGAACTATGGATATGCTACACAATTCATGCAAGTCACATTCACTTGCTAATTGTTAAAAAGATTTTTCTATAAATTTGATGAGGGCTAAAAAGTAGCCTCTAGGAAACTAAAACCATTCAGTTAAAATTTAAATATAAAATAACAAAATAGTTTCATTTCGAATCTCAAAACCTGAAAATTGAGGAAAATTAAAATTACATTTAAACTATAGCCCTCCACTCGCCCTAACAATTCCAACAAATTATGAATGAAGGGCATGCCATGCATTCATTATCTCGGGTCGGATAAAAGACGTGATCCTTGAAGAATTTAGATATAGTAACAGTAATAAAATGAATTTCGTAAAAATTGAATTCATTCGTTTTTACTTTCTTCTATCCAAAGAAAAATCATAACTATAATAGAAAAAGTAGAATTAAAGGTTTTTTTCTTATTTTACAATGCCAGATTTTCCCTAGTCCGAAAAAATACTTCTTGTCTGTCTGCCTGTGAGCCCAACAATTAAAAAATGCTTTTAACTAGACGCATGAAATTTGGTACATATTAGTAGATATCTGCCAAATTTTGAACGAAATTCATTCCGAGGAAATATGTTTGTCCTGCTGTTTGAATATAAGTTGACAAGATAACTTTAAAAAAAACAAATAGAGCTAGATAGATGAAATGTGGTGTACAGATTTAACATTGGAAGAGTAGATATGAATTAAATTTGAAACCCAATATACTAAGAAATTAACCATATGTAAGTCTGTATTTTCAAGAGCATTTAAGTGGTATAACATCAAAAACACAATGGCTGAAATACATTTATCAGGCGATTCTGTGACAGCATTTGCAGCGTTGCGTCTCAATTGGTCGAAAAAAAAATCTTTCGAAATAAATAATTATTTTCTTTGCAATTGTTCCTTTCAAAAATAGGATAAAAATTCTTTTTTACATTGTCTTATTTTCTTGATGAAATTATTTCTAATTAATTCTGAATATCGAAATTTTTATCCAAAAGGTATCAGGAATTATTAATATATAAAAACTTTTTTCAAATGATTTTTCCAAATTCATTATGAGTTGCGAATTTTTTATTATGAAGATTATAATTTAAAAAAGAATATCAGGCTGAAGGATTAGCCGACAAAACTATAGCTTTGTCGGCTATTTGTCGTGCATTGTCATTCTGAAAACTTAAATCATTCCTCGTACGTTTCTATTATTTGCAAAATAGTAATTCTAAGATGTGTTTTAAATTATTATATTCGCTAATAAAAAACTCGCCACACCTACATTCCCTTAGTAGCATACAAATATTTTTAAATATTGTATGACATTGATCAATATACACAATATTGTTTTATATTGTGGAATATTGTTTGATATCATATAATATCTCATAATATTATGCAATATTGTGCAACAGGCCGTGCTTTCTGGGTCCGAAACCCAATTTTTGCCGTCGAAATTTTCAACCTCCACTGTCGCCGCCTCTATTGGTTTTTCTCCGAAGGTTTTTTTAGAAAAACCATCGGACATAACTTTTTCTGTCATTTCTCACCCTTTCAACAAACAACATTACGCAGTATTTTATTTAACAAGCAGAAATAAAATTAATATAAGGCAAGCAATATCCCCCATCCCAGGTCATCCTGTTGTATAATATTGTACAATATTGTGCGATATTATATGATATTAAACAATATTCTACAATATTAAACAATAATGCGAATATTGTTTAATATTGTACAATATTGTGCGCTATTATATGATATTAAACAATATTCTA
This sequence comes from Argiope argentata, assembly GCA_026289955.1. NCBI lineage: Eukaryota > Metazoa > Arthropoda > Arachnida > Araneae > Araneidae > Argiope > Argiope argentata. Next base: position 2,187,785 of record JAOUZG010028872.1, on the reverse strand, counting down.
CAATATTAAACAATTATGCGAATATTGTTTAATATTGTACAATATTTGTCTGCTACTAAAGATTGTAGTTCATACTGATTTCTTCTCTTCTGTTCTAAAAAACAAACATGAGAACAATGTGAAAAAGGAAATCCACAATTATTAATCTTAAAGTTTTCACACCCTTAAAAGTATTTGGTATTGTGTAAGGAGTTTGAAACAGAAGAAATGAGTAATTTAGTAGTCATAAAATTTTATGTTAGGTTACCACTTTGCTTATATCTGCAATGTACTTTAATGTAACTCCTCTGCTTTAAATTAGCTTCGGTTTTCCACAAAGCGCAACAAAAACATTCCTTCAGTTCAATAATTTGTAAAAAGGCTGTCAGTTTAGATGATAATTAAGAATTGCATTAAAACAATTCAAAAAATACTTTCGGCAAAAACTCGACCCAAGAGCATAGTGACTGGATAATGTGAAATGTGCCCAATTTCTCTGTTTACTATAGCTCGAAGACAAATTTAAAAAATGAAATATGAATCATATATAAATCAAAAATTATTTTTATTTATTTAAAAAATCTAAATAAAAAAATAGAAAGAGAGAGAAAGTTTTATTTTAAAAATGGATTTTGCGACTCGAAAAATAAAACTACAACTATGAAAACAAAAGAAATATTAATATGGCATTTTATTTTACTATCGAAAATGTGGTTTGTGTCCGTGGGTGTTTGAGTAAGACGGCTGTTGGGAATTGGATATCGCCGTTTCTGTGACAGACGACAATTTAACAATTTGATTTTCGGTGGGTAATGCTGCCTTTAGGTAAGCGTCTGGATTTGTTTTTATTTGTGCGTCAGTTGCTGAGTTTTTTTTTTCGTCATTGCTCACTCATCTTTTTGTGTTAGAAACTTGAATAATGAAGCTGAAATGAAAGATTCAATGATTTCTAACATGGATACAATGGTAAACAATATGTTTTATAAAAATAGCAAGAAAACTAATGAGCAGGTGATTCGTTTAGCATCGAAACAATTTAATGAAATAAATGTTGTGTTCACAAATGCAGATAAACAGAAACAACTACCGAAGTTGAACCCTTTCATCGCCCAAGAATTTGTGATGGAAAATGTCAACAGACATGAATACATAGATAATATGAAGTATACAAGGCAGGGTAAAATAATCTTCTCAACTAAGGACCCTTTATGTGCGGTAAAACTATTGTCACTGGAAAAATTCGTGGAGTCAAAAATTACCACAAACATTATATGGGAGAATGTATGCTCTCGATTTTTATTTCAAGATATCCCTACAGATACACCATTAGGACAACTTGCGGAAAGTATTGAAAAAAAATAACATGATTGTTGTAGAAATGAGACGTTTTCTGAAACAGAACTCTACTCGTGGGACCTCACCTGTGCTGGTTACAATCCTAGGGACAGCTATTCCAAAAGATGTTAAAATTGGCTTTATCAACCAAAATCGAGAACATTTTGTCGACAGACCGCGTCAGTGCTCTAAATGCTTTTCTTTTTTTCACCCATCCCGAGTCTGTGGCAAACTCAACGCGTGTGCTAATTGTGGCGAAATTCACGATGGCTTATGCCAAAATGTAACACGATGCATCAATTGCAAGGGAAACCACAACGCAAAGTCCAACAGCTGTCCTATCTATGCAAATGAAAAAAAGATATTAGAATTAAAATGTCATAATCATATAACCACAGAAGCTCGTAAGATCTTTTTACAAATGAGACACAATTATGAAGAAGTAACTAAATCGACCCCAGCAGTATCTGAGGTTCAGGACTCCATTAACGCAAAGTTTGAATCGCTCATGAAATCGATAGACGAGAAATTTGAAAAGCAAGTACTTTGATAACAAATAGGTTGATGAAATCAATAGACACTATAATTGAAAACATCTACAAAATCTTTGCCTCTTCCCCTGCTCGTAAAAAGAGTCTTGTTTCTAACCTTAATCAAAATGTATCTAACATTCCCTGGGATACCAGAGTTTCTTATGATGAAGAACTGCCTGACGGTTAGTTGGTGGTTCTTTGTTTTTATTGGTTTGCTCGGCTGTTTGCTTATTCGTTAGTTTCGACTTTTTGTTTTGGTGTTTCACTTCTTTTTTGACTAGTTGTTTACTTTGTCATTTCTTGTATTGTTGTATCGCATCTTTTTTGACATGTTGTTTACATTGTCACTTTTTATATTGGTGCCAAGTAACGCCTTCTTATTTGCCTTTTTGACTTTCTTTTTACTGCAGCTTCATCAGCTAATCTGAAGTATTGTGTATTTTCCAAAGTTTGGAAAGGTAGCGAACCTTTGTTTGGTATTTTCTTTTTTCGTTAGAAAATCAGAATTTTCTTTTCATTGATTTATATATATATATAGTAACTAAGTATGTCATTTGTTCAATGGAACTGCCGTAGTATTAAAAATAAACGTATCTGGTTACACCAACCTCCCTTTTCAAATTCAGACTTTTGGATTTTTCAGGAAACCTACCTTAAAAAGACGGACAATTTTTCTCATCCCAATAAAATTATTTTTCGTACCCATCGAAGTGACCGGCCGGGAGGTGGTTTACTGATAGGAATACCTAAAAATTTGGCTGCTAGGATCATCCTCAGTCAAGAAAATGATCCGAATTTAGAGCTACTTGCAGTTGAAATTCATAAGGATAAACAAAAATTCATAATCATAAATATTTACGCACCACGCGGTTTTAACATAGACCATATTAAAACATTTTTAGATAATCTTAACGGCCCAACTTTCATTTTTGGAGATTTTAATCTGCACCATTCCCTTTGGGGTGGAAATTATCACTCACCACATAGTGAGGAATTGTTGACTGGCTGAATAACTCCGACTTCATGATTCTAATTACCATAAACCCAACACATATCACTAGCTCCAATAGTAATTCTATCATTGATTTAACCCTATGCTCTAATTCTCTTTTTCACGAAATTGAATGTTATATTTTTGGATGCACTTTCGAAAATGACCATTAACCCATAGCTATATCATGGTCGAAACTGAAAATATCAAATAAATCCCTTAAAAATACCAATTGGAAACTAATTATGAAAGAAACAAATAAAATATTCTATTCAAAAAGCCAACCAAACATAGAAGCTATTACTGATAAAATCTCCCATACTATATACAACAATCCCCAACTATACAACAATCAAAACAATATCTTATGAATACCCATCATGGTGAAATACCGCTTGCTATAATTTTAGTCGCTTAAAAAAACATGCACGGAGAAAAGCAAGACGCAATATTTCGACATCTGATTGGATCAATTATAAAAAATACAGAAGCAGATTAAAATTTCATATTAAAAAAGCAAGAGAAAATTACTGGAATAATCTGAGTAAAATATCACAAAACTCTAGATTATTTTTTAAAATTTTAAACAAAATATCGAACCATACCAACCCCAATATTAAAGATAATGACATTATTTTCTATAATAATCGCTATATTTGTAATTCTAAAACCCAAAGTAATCTTTTTGCAAAGCACTTTTCAATGCAAACTCTGAAATTCCAACCTCTTCCAATTGACTATAATGATAACAACGAATTCCTGAATAAAACTATAGAAATTTGGGAACTTAAAAGAGCAATTAAAAAATCAAAAAATTCCACCCCAGGTGCAGACAAAATTACTGTAACATGGTTTAAAAAACTAAATGATACATCACTTGACAAAATACTTCAAATGTTTCAACAACAACTTGATGGTTCCACAATCCCAAAAAACTGGAAACATGCAATTAATCATCCCTATTTCCAAACCAAATAAAGATAAAACAAAAATAACTTCTTAAAGACCAATAGCCCTTACTTCAGTATTCTGTAAAATGTTTGAACCTATCGTATCGCAACGCATTATTCATTATATCGCAGCTAACAAAAAACTGAATCCAAACCAGCACGGCTTTGTACCCTTTAGAAATAACCATACTGCAATTTATAAAAATTTACACTGCAATTTCAGAAGCTCATAAAAACAAAAATAAAATTTTATTGGCATAAGTTTAGACATAAAGAGTGCATATGATTCGGTTCACATTGACGATTTAATATACAAATGCATCTAACTTGGCATTATAGTGTGGTGAATACCATGCATATATACCAGCCAACATCTCTCGGACTGAAGTGCACTTTTGGCCCAACGGATTTGGTACTGGACTACTAACCAA
>JAOUZG010028872.1:2146600-2183556 GCA_026289955.1 Argiope argentata | reverse complement strand
GAAGTGCACTTTTGGCCCAACGGATTTGGTACTGGACTACTAACCAAAAGGTACGGAGTTCGGGCCTAGCGCTTTTCGCTAAACACCCTAAAATAGGAAACATCGCTAAATGGATGCATAATTTCCTTCAAGAATTATGCATCCAAATTAAATGGTGAAATGTTTATTCCGAAGTAAAATTTCTTTATAAAGGACTGGCTCAGGGGAGCGTCATCTCACCAATTTTATTCGCAATATTCATGAATGATTTTTTCGAGACCTTGGATTTGTAGCAAGTGAAGGTCGCGGTACGAACCTGCGACGTTTGAGCCAGTAGCCGAGCGATATACCGTTCGAGCAAAAGGGACCCTTCAGCTCGAAGGATATTATCTAGCTTATAAGGCAGACGCTACAGTACTCCCCTACCAGTGAGTCGGACGGGAGACGAACGATGTGGTGCATCGAGTTAGCAACGACTTAAGAGGCGGCTTTTGATGCGTTGAGTTAGCGACGACTTTGTTGGCTGGTAGATGGCGCCACGACTTTGCGGAAGGCTGCGTTGTCAAGGTCACCAATGTAGCAAGTGAAGGTCGCGGTACGAACCTGCGAAGTTTGAGCCAGTAGCCGAGCGATATACCGTTCAAGCAAAAGGGACCCTTCAGCTCGAAGGATATAATGTAGCTTATAAGACTGACGCTACAGATTCAAACGTTGATTGTTCGATTTTTGCTGACGAAATTTTCGTATACTGCTCTCATGACTCGATAAATTATATTAAAACGAAGTTACAAAATACAACTGAAAACATATATACTTGGTGCAATTATTGGAAACTATCCATTAGTGCTGAAAAAAGTGCTATAATAGATTTATCTAAAACAAATAACCCCCTACCCTGTATAAAATATGCTGATATTCCCTTAACATGGAGTGAAACGAATAAATATTTAGGAATCCAGTTTTCAAGAACTAAACAAAATAACAGAATATTACAAAATTTAAGAACCAAGAGTCTTTAAAAAAAATTTCGGTCTCAAAATACTAGGTTCCAAAAGAAACGGTGCAAGAACGAAACACCTAATTACAATCGCTAACAACAGTATACTTAGAATATTCTTGTATAGTTGCCCCATAATTAATAAATTTTCCGAAACACAATTCAAATCTTGTAACACAATACAAACAATGGCACTCAGAGTAGCTCTCGGAGTACCAATTTGGACCCCCAACATCATCTTATTAAAATTAGCTGGCACTTCCCCCCCCCCTCACTACAGCATGTGTTGCTTCCTCTGTGCATTTCGAAATACAGGAATGTGAATTTGGAGAACTTTTAGTTGCTTTTTTGTGGCAACCAGGGGATTATAGCTTTTGTCGCTCCATATACCATAATATTTACGTTCAAGATTCAAGATATTACACAATCTTTTATGCTTGATCGGAAAAGCTTGGGATTGAAGCTATATATTTGTTTTCTCTGTATTTTAAGCATCTATTTTTCATTTTAACTCATTTTTAAGATTAGACTTGTCTGAAACATTAAAGCATGGAAATAAAGAAACAAAGCGACGAGAAGGTTTCGAAAAAAGCATTTGACGTTGGTGATATACCTAAAAATTTTGATATAAGTATCCCACCAGTGACAGGATATGATTATTTATATCGTGTACGAATTGAAACTAGAAATTGCCCTAAAGTTGTCGTATCTGATATAGATAAAACAAAATTCCTGAATCGCCAAACAGTAACAATCGACGAAGGTAATGGTTTTATTTTGGCACGTCCAGGATTCGAACCCGATCCTGAATGGAGAGATGTGCAACTTGAGACGTTTAATGCTTATAGACAGAAAATGTCAGAAGACCGTGATTATCTGAAACAGAAATTTCCAAGAAGATACTTTCCAAAGATAAGATTTAGCCGCACATGGTGTATGTATTGCTTAGGACCCGAGAAACATGATTTAATATATGGAAGAGCAGTAGAGCCAGAAGGATCGGATGGTAGTAGCTGTGACGCTCAACCTAAGAAACTTCGAATCGGTGATTCGCCAAATCCACCATTTCTTAGTATCATATTGTATCTTAATCAAGGCCACATTGAAAAGCTTTTATCATATCATATTGAGTGGTTAAATACAATAGGATTCTCCCATCAGCAAGGTGAGTGGTTATATGCTCTTTTAGTTGCTCTGAAAAAGCCACTGGATCCAGACACTTGTGCTTTATTACGCAGCTTGTCCAGGCAATGCAGCAAGTTACGGAATGAGTTGCCTTCACCAGATCATGAATTTGTGCTATCATTAAATTTGCTATTGGTAATTGTTGCCCACTGTTTTGATCAGAAGGACATGAGTGATGATTTTGTCTCTGCAAATTGAATTGTTGTTTCCTGCCATTATTTTACACTAAAACATTACCATTTGTTTCATGATTTCATGCATTGAATTTCACTATTGTAAAAATCATTCAAGTTTCATCAATATCTATCATAAGGAGTTTGTGTTATTTAAAGTACAACAAAATTAATTTTTCTTATAATATTTTAATTTCTTTAATATGTCTGTAGCATATCTATAGCTTTGCTGCTATTACTTTCAAACACTTTGACTGCCAGAGCAAGAAATTTCAACCATTAAAACTCTGAAATAATTTTTCCATAGGTACTAAAGAAGGAAGACAGACTGCTTAGGGACAGTCAGAGTTCTTTATTACTTAAGAACTATTAGTACAATATTTATCATTTGATGTTTCATTTTAGAGCGATTTTCTTTTTTAGTACAAAAAGAATAAACTAATGGATTTGTTACTTGGGGAGAGATAAGGTTTCTACAGTAAAAATTATTATACGCATTTATAATAATTATTGAAAAATAATTTATTTTTGTATAAATAACATATTTTAAACATTGTTAGATAGCTAAATTTACAAACATTGTAAAATATTGTTTCTGAGTAATATTATAACTTTAAAATGAAATTCATCTGATTTTTAAACAGGGGGGGGGAAGGGTAGTTAAATAATTTATCTTATTGATATGTGGGAAATTTTGGGGGGAGAAAAAAAGATAATCTTTTTGGCTGCTGGAATCCTTACATTTTTTGTACTCTTCTGTTAGCTGGGTGGCAGCAAAAAATTGCCAAAGAAATTGGGCGGGAATTCTACATTATTTTGATGATTTTTTTACTCTAAAATCACTTCAAGAAATTTAGCAGAATTCTACAATATTTGACAATTTTTCACTGCCGTCCAGCTAATGGAAAAGTACCCTTTTTTTTAACCATATCCTAATTTATAGTGTTTCCTTGGAGTAATTTTTATTCTTTTTATGAAAAATATATTTGTGCTTTGATTCTATTGTAAAACTTTTCAAAAGGATTGTAATCTAAAATAATAGCTAAAATTGTAATCTTTACTTTTTCTTAGTATATATTGTAATGATTTTATTAATTTAGAATATGCTTTTGTGCAAGATTAAGAAAATCAGCACTTTGTAACAGAATTTTTCATCATATAATATCAACCTTCATTACTTGTGTTTGTGAATTTGGAATCTGTGTTCTTTTTTTTTTTTTTTCAATACCTTAATTGGATTCTATACAATATACCCTAAATCTTAGTGTAAACATTCAAGTTTATTGATGTTGCAAGCCCTACTAATAGTACTGTACCTATCAATGATTTGAATGCAAAAGATAACACTAATTTGTATATTAAATGCATGCTTCTCACAAAAATTTATTTGAAAAAGCCTATTATCATTTTGATAGCTAATTGTTAGCATATGGTTAATCTAGATTTATTCTTTATAGAAAGTTTATCACTTGCAGAATTCATTACTTTCCTAAATTATGAGGTGCATTTTTACATTGTACTTCAGTATCTATATACAAACTGTTCTTGCATGTATCTACATATTTCTTAAATATTATTGTAATCTTTGTCATTAACTGCAATTTCTTGTTCAGTAATATAGGGCTATTGATGTGTTCCATTAACAATGTAATGCATTAGCATTTTCTTTATATGTCATCATTTATAAGCATTTAGTTGTTGAAATCAAATGCTCGTTTTTATGTCTTGTTTAGTGATAAATCACGAAAAGAAAAGGCAAACCATCATCAATTACCTTAGAGAAATTTCGGCATCTTATGTGTAATGGAGTTTGACATAATTTAAAAATTGCTAAGATCTAAGAATCCAGCCATCTTGACATCTTATGTATAATGGAGTTTAACTTGAAAAGTAGCAAATAAGCCCAAAGTTGTAAAAATAAATGATTAGCCAGTTTCATATATAGATTTTGCAGTATTTGGGATCTAATTTCTCAAATACTGCAGTTTCTCATAAGTTTTTTGTAATTTGTTGCTAATAATAATAATACCTATCATTTCTGCGTACAATAAATTGATTTTGTGTAGCCATTTCCCTCAAACATCCTAAAGACTTACGATTGGGCAGAAAAATGTTATTGTAAAGGTAAATAAATAAATTATGTATGCCCTTTTTTAATTTTGCGGAGCAAATTGTGTGATTTTTTAGCAATTATGCGGATAATTTTGCTTCTTTGATATTTTACAGGCATTAATTATTAAAATATTTGTGACAAAATTTAATTTTACCATAATCAATTAATGGTAGAATGAAATAATTTTAGAAAAATTACTGTTTCTTTTTATGCTAGATCAAAACAACTGATTTTTAAAAAATCATTTTGAAGTACGTTTTTCATTTTTTTTTTTTTTTTTTTTTTGCTATATAAAATATTGAGATTTATTTTGTATAGGTATATTTGTTATAATTTCAACCTAAATCTAAACCACTGTGAAGTAAAAATGTGAATTTTATTGTCTAAACATTATTTAGTTGATCTTTTTCCTGCTACTTTTATGTCCCCCCCTTTCCCCTTTAAAGCTATTGCTTGAATATGGTGTTCAGATAAGATTTTTTTAAATTAATCTTTGACAAATGTTTTTTTTTTTCTTATTATATGTACTTTTTTAAATATAAGACTGTTTTTCTTTATAATGTAATATGTGGTTCCATCGCTCTTATCAAATGTTTCTTGATTACAAAATTGAATATTTTCAGTCTTTTGATGCTGTTAAATTTGAATTTCCTTATGTATGACATGTGAAATAAATAAAAATTTCAAAAAAGAACTAGTAAGTTTTCTTTTCAGGTCACGTAAACTTTTGTGGTATTGTCAGAAAAAAAAACGATGGACACAACTGCCTAATTAAAAAATATTTTTATCATCTACAATTTTTTTAAAAATTCATATTATGTTTTAACACAGCATTTTCAGACTTTTGATGTTTTAAAGTTTGAAAAATAGAATTTTAAAAAATAAAAAAATGAATGCATTGCTATAGGTTCTACATAAATCATATTAAGTTGACTTTAATAAATAAATAAATAAAAGCAACATAAATTTCTTACACTGAACTATTTAATTTAAGCATGTTAATTTTTTTCTCTTAGAATACTTATTGATTTCAATCAATCATTAATTTTACTATGGCAGCAAAAATGTTTTTCTCTTATACTGTAATGCATAAGAAAGAATTTTAAAGAGATTGAACCTGAAACTTTTGATACATTTACAGCTTCACTGTCAAGGGGGATATCGGTGACCAGTGGGCACAAAGTTGCATGTTAAATATACAGAATTCATGGCAATATATAAATAACTTTACTGCTGAAACTACCAGAAAAGGGACTGTAGTTACTCTGTACCTAGTTTGAGTAACATTGCATACATATAGTAAGAATTTTTTATTAAGAATAGAACTATCTCAGTCTTTAAATATTTTTTTTCTGTTTTCAGGATAATGGAAATATATTTGTTTTTTCATTGAATCTGAAAATTCTACCAAAGGAAATGTAATAAATATTCAATTTTTTCTCTCTTTATATAGTTTAGAGTATAAAGCAGGGACAAGTAGGATTACCCCCATACCTGCAGAGGTCTTTGAAGTGTACGGAGATTTAAGCTTCTTTTACAATTTATGCTTTTGCAAGAAGATATCAAACTTAAAAAAATGTTTACCCATGGTCCAACAAATTATCTTTCATTTAACATTGATCCATATGTTATGGGAGTTTTATTTAATTTAGACCTGATGTTTGACAAAGCATTCAACAAATTTTTGTTTTGAAATAAAAAGAATAAAACTGTTAAGTAAATTTTTGCTGTAAATTAAAAATTACACATTTGATTTTGAAAATTTTGTAAAAAAAAAAAAAAAGAGATTTATTGTTTTATTTTTTATGCACCATCATAAAGTCAAATGTATTTTACAAGAATTCCAATGTGAAAACTAAGTTTTTATTCATAAAGAGATAAATTCTTTAAACTATCTGTAAATGAGAAGGTTTCAATTTTATTTGAATGTAAAAAGCTTTTAATATTTTTGATAAATATAGATAATTGTATCTATATATGTGCATTATTAAAACTGACTACTGGCTTAAAATTCTCAAAAAATGAGAAGGTTGTGAAAAACATATGTTCTGTTTGCTGCCGAATTAGCAACTGAAATATAGTTAAAGTTGAAAAGAACAAATTTCCAATACCAAAATCTAAATTATATAAATTTATTGTTTAATAAAGAGAAGTTTTTCAAATTATAGACCTCTTTGCAACTTTCTACCAAACAAATGATCCATTACTATCTTTTACAATGAATATGAAGAAGCTGATTATTGGCTATTTGAAAAATTTAATTATGGAAAGAAAAAAAAAATATTCTTGAATGGTAAACAACTAAAAATAACATTTCTAAGTTTGATTTTCCAAATAAGAATTCATTTTTCGACAATAGCAAAATTTGGACAGAATTCTTTAAGGAATAGTGTACCAAAATGACTTACTAATAAATACATCTAAAAATTTTGAAACATGAATATCAAGATTTTGTATGTATGCGATACTATACCTTTACCATGTCTAAAATATTGAAACTGAAAATTGTAAGTTACACAATGTTTGGTTTTAGATGAATTCAGGAAAAAAAGTGATAGAATAGAGAATTTTAAAGTCGCAAATGAATTTAGATTACATATATATTTAAGATATCCCACGGAACCATTTTGTTTTACCATCATTTAATTCTTTTTTCCGATTCTAGACGCAATTCAAAGTGAGAATTGTAAAAGGTCATATCATTTCCCAAAGGACAATAATTTTATTTAATATAGCATTCCAGATCACACTATCTGCCGCACTTCCATAACACCGATACAATTAATATTCAGGCAGAGGCCTATTATTCTGCGTATGATAAAGACATTTCATGCTCACTGACTAAATGGCAAAATTTTCAGTCACATAATGCACATTTTTTTTAGATTTCTAACATCCTCCTAGAAGGAATGATCTAACTTTCTTTCATTTCTCCGTGCATTAATCCATTTTCTATTTCCCTTGCAAATTTTTTCTTTAAACTTTAAATAAACTCTTTGATTCTTTTAAAAAAGACTTCATCCTTCATTTGCATTATTTTAATCTTAGTTTTCAAACTGAGCCGATAAAATTTTTTAAAACCCTATACACCTTCCAACTAAAACCCCTGCTATCTGTAGAGTCTAATATTTTTTGGAAGATTTGGTTGACTCCCATATATATATACAATGTCTTCCTAGTTATTTCAAGAACATTATTTAACAAACATTACTATCCTAAAATTGTAGAAAGAAAATCAGCAGATGAATCAAATGATACTATCATTTAATTACACTGAATACAATTAACTAAGTTACTGTACTATAAGTATACATTTTATTTATTATACTGTTATTGATATTAAACTGTAGATCTGCGAAAAAAATTACTGACAGGGCAGAGATTTTTAATGCATAACATAATCAAATATTTTAGGAATTTAGTCACAAACAGAACAAGTTAAAATTTAAATTATTTTATTAGCATACATCTTTCAGTCAATTTGTTTGAACATAAAGTTAAATGTGTGGTACACTATTTTATAAAGAAAGGTTTGTTACTTATTTCTATTAGAACTTTGCTTATTTCCTTTGTTCCCTTCATTCTGGCCAAGCCATTAGTTTGGGATCCTTCAAGGACAAACATTTTTTAACATGTCGGAATAAGATGTTGTTTTGGGAATGAGGTTTGTGGCGTCAACAAAAATCCGTAGGCGAAAAATAAAAATTTTAATATCTGCATGAGCATCTCAAAAAATCAGCTTTTAATAATGTGATGCCATCCTATTTACAAAAGCTCTGATTAAAAAGAATAAGTTAATGACTACTGCCAATAAAACCGAAAAAAATGTCATTTTGAGCATATGATTATATGAAAAGAAATAAATAGGAAATGCAATATCTTTTAAACAATAAACATGAGATAAAGTTTTTTGGACTATTTGTAATACTAAAGTGATTCATTCAATGAAACCATTAAAATAAATAAAAATATAATTTAATTTGCACAAGCGCATGGTGCTTGGCCGTTCCCAAAATTATGTTCTGGCATGATACATTGAAATGTGCATAACAAATTTCATTTTATTCTTTGTTTTCAATAAATAGAAATTATTTCATTTGGAATATAAATGTATTTGTGAAATGTGCCCACCTAATAGTAGTTTGTGAGAAATCAGACTCCAGTAATACATATGCAGTCATTAATTATATGGGTACTTGTAATTTGAAATAGGATGCATACATAATGAAAATTTATTTAATTTCTTATAAACTGCATTATCATTATTTTTTATGATGTTCTCATAATGACTTGTAATTAATAAATCTAGAAAATTCCAATACAAAGGTGGAAATATTTAAATTTATCATTTGCAATTTCATATTTATATAACTTTAAGGTTCTTAAAAAGATCCATGTTTTCTTCCTTCAATAGGAGTGATAAGTTTGGTCAAGATAGTATAAAGCTTGATAAATGGTCATCGATATTAAAAGAAAGCAAAAGAAGTTAAATGTGTGGTACACTATTTTATAGTCATGTGCTCTCATGTTTTGACAATAAAAACTATACTCAATAAAACATACTATTTGCAAAATTAATTTATGCCATTACCAATTATGCCATTAAAATTTTTTACCAAATTTTGTAAATACGACTAAAATGATAAAAATAATGTTGATATTCATTATTCCAATCTTCAGTGATAAAGAATTTTCACTCAAGGCACATAAAAAAAGTTCAATGTAAAATGTTGAATTCCTAATCTTGACAAATATTTATTAGAAAAATTAGAATATTCTAATATTCAGTTGAACTTTTAATTATCTGTTCTTTAGTCTGGTATATATGAAATATTTCAAGATTTCCATTTCTTTCAAATGGCAATTTTTATTAGGTATTTTAAAAAAAGTTAATATGAAAATGTTCCTAGAATTTTTATATTAAAAACATAAAAATAAATATTTTCCTCCTCTGTTATGTTTAGGTATTTCACATTAATATAAGAAGCCTGGTTTCATAACTGTAACTCACAGAGATCTAATTATCATAGTTTTTTTAAATAAATAATTACAATAATAAGTTCGAAAGTGAAAAACATTAGAATTTGCAATTTAATTAAGGCCAATTCTATGAATGAATTTTTTGTCATCTGTAGATCATATATTCATGACCTGTAACTTCCCAGTTACTTTTGGTATTTTAAAAAAGGTCCTTAAAGTTAAAATTTTCCTTATAAGTACTAAGTTTCATTATACTGAAAACTGATTTTCAATGTTTAAAAATTATATTCTTGCAAATTTAATGATTTACTTTAAATACATAAGAAATATTGATTTAGATGTAACTATATACAGTATATTTTTCCTATTCAGTCAGTTTGAGTTATCCAATTTCTGTTGGTTAAAAAAAAATAATTAGAAAGCCTTATCTATATAAAAAGCAACAACTTAAATTAAAGGTACACAGTAGAAATTTAAATAGCTATTTTAAAGCATATTTTTCTTCTTAAGAATCCTAAGATTTACCCTCCATTTGTATTAGTTTTTAAATATTACTAGCGATATTTTGTCAATATTCAAGCTAAAATTGCACAATTTTTATTTTATTACTTGCTTTTAACTAACTTTTTAACAGATAAATTGTTTTTAGAGAAGTATAATTTTTGTCTTTAGAATTCATATAAAATAAGCAATCGCACATTAAAAATTTTTTAAACAAATTTATTTATAACAAAACATTTCAAAGATTTAAAGATGAACTTTCTGGGTGATTCACAACCTTCTTTGAACAATTTTCAAATGAACAGCAATTTCTTACAGCTGTAAATAAATAAATAATAATACATATAAGGGCAAAATAATAAATAACGCATGTAAATTACAGATCCATATGATCTAACTTCATTTTTTTAAAGCATTGCTTTCCTATGCAGTTATTTTAATTATATTTTGATATTAGTAATTTACCAGCTTTGGAAATCTGGTTGAAGATTCTATAGTAAAAATATATGTACTAACACATATAAATTACTCCATTAGCTCCATTTCATTTCTAAATTTTATTTTAAATTAATTTCACAGTCAGTACAGCATTCTAATGTTTGGTGTAATATTATAAGAGTAGTACTGAGTTTAAATAGAATTATTAAATATTAGATTTAAAATAATTCTGTATCATAAAATTACATTATATGGAATGACTCCAAATTAAAGACTTTAAACTTAAAATACTTCTGATCCCAACCAGCAACACCCATTGGTGTCAATTGACTTGATACCACAATTGCATAACAAGTTCAACTGCATGACATACCATGCTACAAGTAATATTATGTTCTTTTAATTCCAGAGAGGATTGAAATGAATATAAAAATGAAATTGTAGTTACACACTTTGCATTTATCATGCAAGAATAAATTATTTCCTCCAAAATGTGTTGTTTAGAAGAAATAATGAAACAAACTGAAAACAGATCTATTTTTTAAAATTTTATCAAGCAAAGTATTTATTATATTATTGAACAACTTTTTAAGAATTTATTCTTGCAGTTGGAGATTATTTTAAACTTTGCTAATCATTACTGATTAAAGGGTTTCATATAACATCAAATATTAAATTATATCTAATGTAGTTGCATAGTAATAAGAAAAAATTAAAACAACATAGAAATGGTTTTTTTAGGATAAATACTTCACAATGTATTCTTATTTTTTTGATAATCAGTTGCAAATGAATGGATCATAAATAAAAAGCATGACAGCTCTTGGCCTGACAAAATTTTAAAAATTGTCAAATGAAATATCATTATGATCTACTCAAAAATAATAAAATATCTGAATTAGATCATTGTAATCAGCAGACATGGTAAGTTTTGCTTTATATACACAATTATTAAAACATAAAATAATAACGCATTATCAAGAATACTGTATAAAATAATTATTTCAGTTATTTAGTCTAATTAAAGAGATTCAACATATTGAAAATTTATTTCAGCCATTTAAACTATAATATTACATCAATATTTAATAGAACAAACTGATCAAATCTTGACAATTTTGTTTTATATTAGCAAAAATTATTCATAATAAGTTGAGAAAAGAACTGCTTCTTAGGAAAAACAAAAAACCAATATTCCAGTAACATTTTAGTTATAAGTTATACCAAATTTTGGTAAAAAGAGGGGGGAAAAAACTTTTCCTTTTTGGCAATGTGTATTTACTGAATGCTTTAGTCTTACACAAACAAATTTTAGACACTTTTATTCTCCAGAGTTGAAATATGAGGTAATAAAACAAGTTTTTTTGCAAGGAAAAATTTTCTTTTACCTATTCTTTTTTATATTGATATATATTTTTTTCAATAATATAATCAAGCTTTGTTTCTAAACTTATATCATGTTTCTACTTAATTGTATGAAAAAAAGTAGCGTCCTATAATAATCATTCTTTAATTGTTTTTATAACCCTGTATTACCCATTATCTATGCACTTATTTTATCAAATCGTGCTGATTGGTACATGTGCAAGAAGTCAGAGGTCTTCTATATTTAAAAACTGGTAGTATACAATCTTTTTTATTAAAAAATATTCTAATGAAACTTAATTTTTTTTCAAGTATGGTGATTAAAAAGGTTTATTTACCATGTATATTCAATTACTTTTATCAGACAGAGATTTAGGATAAATTTAATAAAGATCAATACAATTATTTATAATTTCATTTATATAGTGAAATATAAATATCACTAACAGGCTGATATCTGTTCATTTAAATTACTTATAAATATATGTTTTGAAACTGATTTTTATTTTCAATCACCAATTTAGCTTTTGTTTCTTGAAAATAAATAAAACATTTACAAATATTGTTGTCAATGTATTATTGCATATGGCCAATGCATTATTGTACTACAAAATATTGAATTTAAATGTTACCTTTTCAGCAGCTTGTTTTGCAGCATTAACAGTATTCCTAATCAGCATGATGACTGTCATTGGTCCAACACCACCCGGTACTGGTGTTATCCAAGAAGCAACTTCTTTTACTTCTTCATAATCCACATCTCCTACAAGTCGGTAACCTGATTTTTTTGTTTCATCTATAACAGATTTAAACAATAAATTAAGTATAGAAAGAAAAAGAAACACCATTATTAGTCGTAAATTTTTATAATTTATGTAGATATTAAGATAAATAATTTGCAGGTAACAAAATTACTATATTAAAATAAGCGAAGAAATTTAAAAATTTACTCTAAAACAAAATACATATTAAATTATTAGAAATAATTTTAAATTCATTGGTGTAAGACAACATAATTTTGTATCTGTTTTTTTTAAAAAATTTTTTTAAAAAATAATGATTTTAATGCAATTTAAGTAAACAAAAAAAATCATTAAAAAACATGTGCTCCCCCCCAGCAGAAAAAAATAAATACTGAAACAAAGATATTAAAAATATACGCTTCCAAAACCCAAGGAATAATTTTGGTCCTGAAAGTCTAATGCTTTTGTAAATTTGTCTCCTGTAATGTGTTTACCACAAATCAAAGTTAATGAATAATTTGTTTTTCCCCTGAGTCTTTGGATTTCTAAACTCTATTTTCAATAGAGCCATTTTAGGTTTCTAATTTGTTGTAACATTTTTTTTTTTGGGGTCATTTAAAATAGAAATTTGGTTCCATTTCAGCTCACTGCCCACAATTTTAGCAGTTGTCAGCACAGGCACTAGAGTAAGTGTGATAATTGGAAGTTACAATTTGCACCACATTTAACAACAGTGTGTTTGGGCATAAGCTAAATTTTGTTTTTTCAAATTAATTTTGCATTATCCAATAGTTAATTTATAAAAATGATTAAATTTTTAAGGTGATGCAGAAAATTTAAACACTTAATTTTGCAATTACTAATTATTAAACTAAACTTATTTCCTAAAAATATTTCCAGTAGTCCTTTTCCTTGATTTCAATAGTTACGTAAATGCAAGTGACAAATAAAAAATCCTAAAATAAATACCCATATAAGGATGCTATTTTCCTATTTATTTTACAAAGAAAAGGACAAATATTTTTATATTTAACAAAAAATCATGTAAAATTAAAAAAAATTATGTATAAAAAATTTCAATATCCAGTTTTAGCGTATTTTGAGCCATATTTTCAATAATTCTTTCGTCCATTAACAATAAATAAGAACATGCTTTAATACTGTACATGCACAACATCACACTGAGACAAAATGCAGTGAGGTTTGGGAGGGTTTAGAAATCAAACTAATGTAGGATATTGATTTATGAATCTAAATTGTGAACTTTGCTAGTTTTATTTCACAAGTACAGGTGAAAATAAAATATTGAAAATAAAATATGAAATAAAAATTAGTACCAAAATAAGTTACAAGTTTTCATTAAAATTATAATTTTTATAAAAAATTTGCAGATATTATACCTTTGATGCTATTTATACCACAGTCAATCACAACAGCTCCAGGTTTTACCCAATCTTTTTTTACCATCTGAGCTTGACCAACAGCAGCAACAATTATATCAGCATCTTTAACCTAAAAAAAAACATGTGTGTCTATTAAAACTTATAAATTGGCAAAATAAAGAAATATAACCAAAACAGTTTTAAAATAAAACATCCAGAACATATTTTATTGTCCTCTCCAAACAACGTTCTTTAAAAAATTGTAGGGAAATAATGTCCTTCCATGTGGCCAAATTGTATTTTCCCATCATTCATTTTAGCCTATTTATAAGGTTGCAAACATTTCCCCATTTTTGACATATGGTATTTTTTTTAATGTACCCTGATTAGCTTTTCACCAATAAGATTATTATGGAAGGAACAACACATATTGAAAGAAAATATTTACAACACAGTGACAAAGTCCCTCAAATGACCCTTTAAAATGATATAGTATTTCCTCATTCATTTCAAAATTTTATAATAATACTTTCCCCTAAGATTTTAAATTTATTTATCATCATAATTTGTTTTTGTTTATTAATTACTCATTTGAACTCCTTTAGTTATTTATATAATTTTCATTGCATATTTTTCCATCATCCGTTTTTTATTAGAAATTTTAATTTGTAAAGCTGAAAATATTTTTAAACATACATTCATAATACTTTCCTGCAAACAAACATTCTATTAAATAAAAAAATATTTCAGAAGACACTGAAAATAATATTGCTTCAACAAATTAAAAATCATATTTATAATTTTAATTAACCAGTAACTTCTTTAAAAACTCTCCTTTTTGCAATACTTTTCATTTAGAAAGTTCAAGGTTTTAATGGACAATCTATCAAGTCCAATAATTGTAATGAAGAAAACTGAATTAGAGAAAAATTTCTGACTTATTAAATGGCAACTTTGCATAGACAAGGTTGTCACTCAAATCTGGAAGAAAATTTCAAGCGTTTTCTTTGCACATATATTCAAGATAAGAGAAAATGTGAGGATAGCACTCCTCTGCTAGTTTTAGCCATCATTTTAAGAAGTGAAAAAGTAAGGAAAGAAAAAAATAATTTAACATTATTTAAAATAACAAGTTACAAAATTTATGATATTTAGAAAAAAGAAGAAAAAGTTATCTACAAGATCAAATTTATATATTAAGGAGAGGGAGATATATTACCTCTCATGCTTTTTAATCGTAAGTAAGACAAAATTAAGGACTCGGGTGAAATAAAGGGCAAACATTTTAGCCATCTTGATACAAATCACTTAATGATTACTTACAAAAAAAAGCATATTTATTTATTTATTTATTATAAAAAATATGTATTTCGGCATCAATTTCAGCAGATTTTTCAGCCATTATTTCATGAAGCTAAACAATGACGTTTTATTATAACATAACGTATATTTTTTTAGCTATTTCACTTTCAGTAAACAAATATTTCTGCTGTATCCTTGAATGCATTAAAGGACAAATGTGATGCGACAAGTTTTAGTGCCCATGAAATTAAAACTTTAAATGTTGGTTCATGAGCTAAAACGTTTGAAATTGGGTTTGGGGGCATTAAATTTTGATGTTTTGGAACTTGACATATTACCTCCTTCATTCCTTGGGATACAAAGTCTAATTTTAATTATAACCTTTTTTGGACTAATATGCAATTTTACTTCCTTTTTTTTTTACATGACTACTAAGTGCTGATTACTTAAGTGCCTGCTTATTACTTTTTTTACAAAGTGAGCAATATGCAACAAATGGATTTTGCAGAACTTCTCAAACTCTTTCAGCAATATTAAGATTGATTATATTTAACTGTCCAATTCGTAACAAACCCTTCAATAAACTCATGTGATTGACTAAATACCATCGCAGTGCACCTGCAGATTAATGTTACTGCAGGTTAAGGTTCAATAGAAGTATCTTGGGAAAAAAGAACATGTCTCACAAATTGAAACTGGACTGATCTAAAATAGAGGGGGGAGGGTAGTAGAAATGGTACAAGTTTATCCATAACACGTGAATGGTATTGTTTTGTTTTCTAAAGCAATGACTACATTTTTTAAAGATCTTTAAAGATCATTTTTTAGATGAGGGGGGAAAAAACCCTAAATAACTTAAAATTCCCATTTTCCAGTCTTCTTTATAAAAATTTTCAAACTTCCCTGCATTTTCATGGTTTTTTTTAAAGTTTATTTTAAACTTCCTTGTGTTTTTTGCATTTTTCTAGGTTCTGTCAGTGGCATGGCAACCCTGTCAAATAAAAATAAACTTTTTTTTTTTTACATACTGCCAACATATATTTAGATCTAAAATTTATATATGATCTTTATATTAATGTCAAAGTACATAAATAACATTTTTATTACAATATTTTTAGGTCAAAACGTTAACAACAGTTGGAATTAAATAAATACCTGAACTTTATTCAGTATAGATATTTTTTAAACATTTCTTTTATACTCCTTTTTTCTTTATTCATAATCTAATAAATACATTTTAATTATTTCAAAGTGGATATGAAATAACTCTGTGGAATCCTATTAAAAATACACCTGTTAGACTTGAAAAGGTTACATAAGGGATTCTGTGCTTAAACAAAGGAGGAAAATATCCTTAACTTATCTAGAAAATTAGAGTAAGAAACTGTGGCAAACCTTAATTGGTATAAATATCAAATGAGAATGGTTGTTTAAAGCTTGATTTCAAAACTACTAAATCTTTCTAATAATTAGAATGTTAATCAGAAAATAAAAATACAACTGCATGCCAAATATCATGGCTTATATATTTCAAAATATATTTCTGAAAGTAAAATAATATTAGATAAACTAATGTATTAAAAATAATAACTGAAAGCTATTGGTATATAATAAAACAAAAATGGAAGCTTAAAAAATACCTTTTGCCCTTTGAAAATTAAAAAAAAAATCAAAATAAATAATATAAAGAGTTTTAAAAACATACAAGAAAACTACATACCACAGATCTTAAATCTTGTGTCCTAGAATGACAAATAGTAACAGTAGCATGATGCCAAAGCAACAATAAAGCTGCAGGAAGACCTACAATTTTACTCCTACCAATAACAACGGCTTTACTACCCTTAATGGTAACACCTATAACAAATATAAATAGCAAATTGGAATTAATAATTTTTATAAAGCTTTCATAATTTTATAATACTTCACAAAATATTTGAAAAAAAACTCAAAATACTTAAGTCATATTTTATTAAGAAAAGCTTTCTTACTTTGAAATTTTAAAGCCAACTTTATTGAAAGTCAATTTATTATCTTTTTAAAACTCAATTTTAAAGTCACTTTAAGCTTACAAAATAAGAAAAAAGTCAAAGACTTACATTTTCAGAAATATTATTCATTCATAAGTACTTATATCCGAGAAGAATACTGCAATTTGCAACTGCAATCTATTGCTAAAGTTGAATTATGCAACACATAAAATAAATTTGCATAATATGTATAACTAATAACTATTTTTAAGCTTCAAATTATGATAGATATTAAAACAATGTTATTTTTGTACCCTCATATTTCCTTTTATGTGTAAAATAATAATCCTCAAAGAGTCAAATTTCATGACATTATAACATCAACAAAAGTGTAGTTAGATTATGCATGTTATTTGATGAATGCATGTTGCCTTACGCAATATTAAAATTCCATATTTTTCCTCATAGAAACTGCATAATTTATAAAAAGAATTTTGTTTAATTTTTCAATTGTAGAAGAAAATAAATCGATCTAATATTTGATAAAGTAATGAAATTGATTAGAAAGGTATACTAAAAAATTGTGCTTTTTTTTTTTTCAAAATTGAAGGGGGGAAAACAAGTCACATTTTAAAAAAAATTTTATGCAAAGATATTTTTGATACTTATAACAAAATCCTGTTTAATTTTTAATTTAATTTGGTGATTAAAATTTTTAAAAATTTGAAATGAATATTTCACTAAATTTGACATATCGAGGTAAAATGGTTTGCTGCATACAGCACCATACATCTTCTTTATTTGTAGTGGAGATAAATGTTTTATAATTATTGTATACAAGAACTATAATTAGAAAAAATTAAATTTATACTATTGAGAAATTTATAAGTTTTTCAACTTTAGCAATAGGAAACAAATACTGTTTTAATGGATTTTCATTTTTAATTCAAATAAAAATTATTGGAGTTATGTTAATTTTTAGATTCTTAAAATATTTATTATTTTTCCTATCTGTATCATAGTTGGCTAATATTAATATTTTTATTGCTTTTTTTTCATTATAGGTTGAAAGAAATATTTACAAAATGGAATTCAGTAAACAACAAACAATCTTTGTTCATAACTAAGTGTTTGTTTTTATTTATTACCTAAAGAACTAAATTACAAAGCACTATGTGACAACATAAAACCAACCTGTTCTTTTAATGAGTTCCAAACAACCGAGTGGAGTACAAGCTATATAATAACCCTCTAATTCTCCATGAGATAATCTTCCAGCATTTTCATCACAAATGCTAATGTAAAAATAAAAATTGTTTAGAAATGAATCATAATTAGATACAGATTTTTTAAAATCTATTTCATTAAATCTATATTACTTTATTTAAATCTAAATTTTATGAAGCAAAAATAATTTTTATTGAAATACAGATGCAGGCTACTCTCTTCTGGTGAAGCTGTTCTTTCACTTAAATCGGAGATTCTAAAGTTTTATTAACTTAATATTCTTGCTCAAAACTACACCACTTTTTTTGTAATTTGAACTTAGATAAAATAACTACAGAATTATATCATACTATTATATAATACAATTATAACTTCTGTATATTGAATTTCCATGCAATGAAAATCCTCGAAATATCAAACTTTTCTTCAGAAACACAAATTTTTGGTAAAAAAGTTTGTGTGCATTGAATAGAATTTCAAATAAGATTATCCATTAAAAACATATAAATCTATTGCAATCAAAATGTGATTAAGTCCATAAGAAGGAATATAAAGAAAAGGTTCAAAAAAATTCCATGATATATATATATATATATATTCAGAAAATTAGAAAACAATTATAGGAAAGGATTAAATTAAAAGTGTGTACATGAATTATGCATTATTCTTTAACTTCTATTTTATAAACCCCTTCCCTAACTTGAAGTAATACTTTTAATTTCAATTCAATATAACTTTAGATTTCTAAGATCAAAAATTAAATTTTAGGGTGGGTTTTGTGTGCGTGAATTGTAAACAAATTAATTTTAACAATAAAATTACTTTCTGATAGTTTAATTTGTTCTTAATTCTTCTTACCAATAAATAGATAGGCATGGTTATTTTGAACAAGAAACTGATGAAAAATTTTAACTATTTTTGTCTATTGAAATTTCCATAAATTAAATTTCCCCCAGGACTCTCCAAATTTTTAATACTATTTATTTAATGGTTGATTTTGTATTAGCATTAATACTTTGAATTTTAAATAAACAATTTTCATCATTTCATTACCAATAAAGAGATACTGTCAGCAACTATTAAATTACAATAACCATTTTTTAACAAAATAATATTATGAATATCCAAGATAAAGAAACCCAATGATTGCAATATACTGCATTTCTTTTTTAAATTAATTCTTACTTTTCTCTGAGTATGTAATTTTTAAAAAAATCATTCTTGCACCACAAATAAATAAATAAATGTATTTTTAAAAAACTATTTCCTTAAAGAAAATTCAATAGTGATAAAGTAATAGAGTAAATACATTAATGATGATAATTTTTTTAAAAAAAGACTCAATCAAAAATATAATCCATATTATTTCAGAATACTTTTCAAAAGTAAAATGCAGAAGAAACTATTTTTAGATATTCAAACCAAACATTCTATGACTTTTGATAATTTTACTATACACTTTATTTTAATTTTTTAAAGAAAAATATTGATAAATTCAATAAAATATTCGTGAAACACTTATTAAAGAAATGTGACTTAAAAAAATATTAATTTCAGTAAATTATTTTACGTATGTAGAAATAAGCTAGCATTACATTAGCTATTTGAGAAAAGTAATAAAGTTGAGAATTTTAATAGCATAACATTTAATTTTTTAAAGAAACAAACATAAAAATAAATGAAAAATCACGAGATCTTTCAAATTTATTAAAATATATTTTTGATAACTATCTATGTGTAAACCTGGAGATCTTGATTAAAATACTGATATAATGTTAGCTATTAGCCTTTGAATCTGAAATAAATGTATTCACTGATAGCAAAGCATCAACATTGATTTCTAACAGAATTTTATTATTTTTATTTTACCATTATTATTAAAATTTTATTTTAGAACAAAGTTACATTTAAATATAAGAACATCGATTGACAGGGAAATTTATTTAAAATAGAAGAATTAAAAATAAGGGGGATGAGAACATACCATTTAAGAATCATTTAAAAAATTTGGAAAATATTTCAATATGAACTTTATTGCTTTAGGAGTTACAAGTATTCTTTATATGATATTTAGCAAAATTTATTAGATTAGTTATGATTCCGCAGGTTTTTAAAAATCTAAGTAAACAGAACAAAAAAAAATTAACTATGTAATACACAGACTTTTTTGATCTTTTATGTTCATCCAAATGAATTTAAATGCATGTATATTATAACTGTTGTACTTTAAATGTTGTATATTAGGCCAGTATATATTATTAGAAATCTAGAAGTATTTAATTTTAACTGTTTAGAAGTGCATTGGAAAATATTTTTTAGACTGTATAATTTCCTTTAATACATATTCATATTATGGATGTTTTCTTAACTACATTACATACCAAAAATAAAGTTTTTTCATGTAACACTTACCCATCAACATCTTTACTAGGAGAAACTGCATTTGTAATACGTTTAGCATCAACAGGGGAATCGGTATCTAAAGGTAGCTGTGGACAAAAATAAATATATTAGAAATAAATATTTTTCATAAATAAATTATATTATTAATAATTTATAGCAATAATAATATAAAACATATAAAATTTAAAAGTTCTCGCAATTGCATTAAAAATAAACAGATTCAAGTAAGATAGTTAAAATTAACAATGTCAAGTCTAAATGAAATTGGCCATATGACAGGAGGTAAAAAGTTTTACAGCACAAATAAACAAAATTATAAAATGCAATAGATAATTTTAATATATTTATAACTTTGTATAATTTCAAATAAAATGTTTTAAAAAAATGCATTCATATTTGAAATAAGAATAACATCAAGAATCAACACTCCATGCATACACATCAGACAGATTACAATTTAATAGCTACTAGTGTAGAACTATTTCAATCTCAATTATATCGATGACTAAATATTCTAACTGTTATATAAGCAATGTTGCTGATGATGCTGACCAATAAAATTTCACACATTTGTCAGTACATTAATTGACATTAGAAGGAACTTTCTTTTCTTTTGAAGTTTTGAATTTGTCAATTATAGCTAGTTTAGAACTTTAAATTTTAAGGTACAAATAAACTAAAAGATAAAAATAATGGATTTTATATATAAATATATCCTTAGATCCATTTATCCTACAGATTTCGACTTTCTCTAGACTTTTTTAGAATTTCCAACACTAAGTCACCATATATATCATCAAATTGCTGAAAAGCCAACACACACACACATATATATATATTCCATTACAGAAGATGTAACAAAATTACAAAATGAATTCCTCAAAAAATGATTTATTGCAAGTGTAGTTAAGCTCAATTCTTCTTATTTTTAAACATTAAAAAAATCTGAATTCCATCAAGATGTAAATTAATTTATAACTCAAATCTTTAACAATACAATAATTAATCAATTTTTTTTTTACAATTTCAATAAATTAAAATTGTGCAACCTTCCTGTATATTATTAATTGGTACTGCAATAGTTTTAAAAACAATTTGTTTGCTTTTATATACAGCTTGCTTGTGTATCTTTGTAAGTTACTTTCTTTTACTTTACTATAAATACACTAAAATAAATATTAAATAGTATCGGTACAAACCTGAACTATTATTCCGTGAATTTTAGGATCATCATTCAACTTTTGGACTTCTGAAAGAATCTGAAAAAAATTTAAAAATATTTTGACATATTCTTTGTCATACCTTCACATTTATATAAGAAAAGATATTTTTTAAACTGTTTAAATTCAGTTTCATATATATAATTGTGCAAAATGAATGAATAATATCTAAAAATAAAAAAGTAATAGTTTAAAAACATAATTTTAAATATTTAATTGAAAACTTTAAAAAGTTGTTCAATACAAAGCATTTAATTTAACACTTACAACTTCAATTCTCTTAGTACATAATAATTTTAAGCCTATAATTTTTAGATCGAAAAAATTAACAACGAAATTTTTGAACTTAGTCACATCTTAGAAATTTTAAGTTGCATGCATAAATTTTAAAGAAAATACACATATAAATATTAAATAAGTCACTGAATTTAACATAACAAAGAGAGGGGAAAAAACAGGCTCCACTTCTGGAAGAACAATTATAAATATATATTACACACACACGCAAGGGAATTTTAGGGATCTAATTGCAAAATCTCATCCTAAAAATAAGATGATTGTAGATAGATTTAATGGGTAGAAGTCTGGCACTAATAAAAACACAAATGCCAAGCATTCTTTTGTTGATGAGAAAGTTTTGAAAAGGGTTGCAAGATTGGAAGCCATATCTACATAATTTGACCATTAAAATAATGAAATCTGCAAATCTGTCACAAATTATCTCTTCATGTAAATAGTCATTGTTGAAAAATAAATGGCCATAGTTGAAATGAGCATAATATCTAATAATTTATTTTGAAATTTTAATATGAAACATCTTACACTCCATAATGTTCATAAATTTCAGTGCTTTAATCTTATCTCCTGTCTCTTGATATTTCTTAAATAATGTCATTATAAACTTAAAATATATGTTGTTCCCCTTTCTTCAAACATTTAAAATGATAAGTCATGCTAGTAAAACAATATTTCCTTGGAGTTTAATTTAATTTATAAAATCACTTAAATTAGAATGCACTTATTTTAACTCTCTGTACGTAATTAGTTTGAACTTAAACAAGCAGTTACAAATTCAGAATATTAATTATATTTTTCTACTTAACTGTTAAATTATTTGAGGAAAACCACTGAGTGTGTTAATTTTAAGAAAACTTCTGTTATCCCTTTATTAATTTTTTAAATTCCTGTTTAATGCACCAAATACATATTGAATACTTTGAAATTGAATTTTAGAAAATCCAGCAGTTATGAACAGAAAAATCTGCAACAAACAAACCAGTCTTTTTATTCAATTTAAAACAATTAATTTAGTTACAATAAAACGATTCATAATAAAAATGCAACTGAAACCACTAATTATTATCCTTTTTAATCATCCATCAATTGAAAGAACATCAGTAGCATTTTACAAGCTGTTTCAAACACGCTGAACCATTGATATTATAAAAAACTAAAATTAATGTCCCAATTTTTTTATTCAGCTTTCTGTAACAGATAATGCATATTACTTTGAGAATATTATCACAATTTTATTTATGTAAATAAGAAAATCATTAAAAACTGCATTCTTTAAAAAAAAGAGAGAGAAGAAAAAAATGAAATCTTTGATATAGATACTTATGATATACTAATAAATACTTTTCGTCAAGAAATATCCTGATAATCAAAATTAATGTCTTATTCCAGGGTCTAGTTCGTCAATCATAAATTCTACTGCAATTTTAACTATTCGGGTTAGCAGAGGATATATCTTTAGCATCTGTTATAACTACTGATAGTCTTGAAAGACAAGAAATGAATATTCAACTTATGTTCTTTCACCTTCCAAAACTTAGAATGACAAATATATCTTTGTGTTCAGTTCTTTTGATAATGGCACAATTTTTTTTCTATGTAACTATCAGTGTATTATTACCCTAACAATTTACTTTATAAAATGCATCAGAAAATGTCAAAAAAAAAACCGATAAAAATACATACAAATATAACATCAATTTTGCATGATAAGCATTCTACAAACAGAATTAAAACTGTTAAAATTCTAAATTAAAAATTTCAAACAAAGAATTTTTTAATAATCAGGCTTGCAATCACCATGTATTAGATTGCTTATCAAATAATTCAAATACAAAATACTTTAATATCAAATCAACAACATTTAAAATACTATGTTCAAAATTAATGATTAATAATACTTAATAATTTGTTAACATATCATACATTTTACTATTATTACTTATATATTATTGTAATTCTATAAAACTGTTACTTAATCTTAACAGCTTCATTTTTTTTCTACTTCCCAAGATATATAATATTAGATAATAGAAGAAATGCCATATATTAGCATACCACTCTCTCTTTCCCGTGTTACTTTTGAATTTATATCTTCACTTAAAATTAATAAAATGCTTAAAAGCACATTTCCACATTTTAAATGAAATCATCTAAGTGTCCATAAAAATCTATGTAAATAAAACAGAACCAAGTTAATTTCTGGTATTTGCATAAAAACCATATGCCATTGGCAAATTTTCAATTGAACTTCATGTATACTTAAAAATATATAGGTGTTTAAAAACAAACGTTTCTTAAAATTGAAACAAATTTAATGTTTTACATCGTAATAAGAATAATGCAAACCTCATTTTCACTCAAAGTCCTAGGCAACTGAACATGTTTAGTAGTAACACCAACTTCAGAAGCAACTTTTTTCTTCATGCGTATGTAAACATTGGAATCTTCTCGAGCACCAACCTAATAAAAGAAAATGATCATCACAATTAGAATCAATCTTCTATAATAAAAAAAATCTATGAAAAAATAATTTCTAAAAATGAGAAACAGCTTCATAAGGCTTTAGTATATGGACAAGTCTTAGAATATAAAAGCAAGAACACCTCTTCATCGAACAATATAAAGGATATTTTTTCTTCTTCTAGAATTAAAAGTATTTTCCTTTTATTTCAATTATTCCAAAGGACAGAAATTTATTGCATTATTAAGATTAGTCTTGTTGTAAGATTTTAAGGTATTTCTGAAATGGTTTTTTAAAATAGTTATTTAAAGTACAAATATTGGAGTTTTTCCCTATTGTAGCATATGATAACTTTAATATTAAAATATATTAATTATAAAATAATGATAAAGTAATATTTTATATCCTTATTTCTCCAGCTCAAAAATTATTTTATTTTAATAAGGAAGAAATTTGTAAGTTGTTGAATACTTGAAGCTAGTACAAACTATGACAAGAAATTGTTCACAGGAAATAAAGTGCACAAGCACATCAAAGAGCCTGAATTGTTTGAAGCCAACAGAAATAACAAGAAAATTTCATAATGAATCTTAATTCCCCCCCCTTTACATAGTTACCTCTCTGAATCAAAAGTTTTATGAACCCATTTCTAAAAAATTCTGTCACGATCTTAAAATTGAAAAATAAATATAGAAATAAATCAATCTCTTATACTTAAATGTCCTGCCAGACACTTATGTTAAATTATAAAATGTGGGAATTTTAAACTTATTTTTAATTTTAAGTTGCAATTAATGCAAAAAAAAAAATCATACAGCCATGCATAACTATCATGGTCCTTCTTTCAATTTTTTTTTGTTTTGTTTTTATAGAAAAAAAAAGTTCAAAATAAAATATGTTATCTAATTAAGAATTTAAATAAATCCAGAATCCTTGGAGATAAAATAAATCAGAGGAAACTTCAATATCACAGTTCAAAGAAATTTTTATTAAAATATTGAGCTAAGTTCAATTGTAAAATAGCACCATTAAATGTGGCAACTCATTCAAGGATGAAAGAAGTGCCTTTGATATTTGGCAAAATTTTGGTAAAAATCAGACATTAAATATATCTAAATTTTGCTAACTTGCAAGTTAAAATTTTCTTCACTGCTTTTGTGCATAAATAGGCATTAAAAAGGGGATAGGTATGAATGCTTTTCTGATCAAATAATTCTTTCACACAATCACAAAAGCATAAATTGTAATTACAATTTACTATTTAAAGAATTTAATTCCATGAAATCAAAAATTATACATCACCTTTAAACTCAGCTGATTATAATCCAAGTCAAACTTTGCCAATATTCAAAAGAAAGATTTTATTCAATAAACAGACAATGCCATTCATTAATTAACTGTCTAAAAATCAGCATTTATGTTCCACACAGTGAAAAAAATAATATCACTATCTTGGTATCTTTAGCTGCATGTTTAGTTACAATTTTCAACACATATTTTTCAAATATTGCAAGTAAAAGAAGAAATATGCTTTTTTTTTTCAACATTAGAGCAGCAATCAAAATGAACAACAAATGAACCAAGTATATTAATTTTCATTTTATAATTTTATATTGCATCAAAATTCAAGCTTGGGCATAAATGCAGTTTACTAGTTAGCAAAAAAGTATTTAAAAACTATACAAGTGAAACATAGCTTCACTTCCTTATATTGTCATATACTGTTACAAACTGTCTAATAAGTGAAATCTGTAAGCTGGATAGTGGAAAACAATGCTTTATTTATTGAATATTCCAAAAGTTTTTTTAAAAAAGTGTCAGAAATACAGCCAAGATTTACACACACAAACAGTAGAAAATTATAAAATAAACAGTAAATAACTAATCAAATCCTCTAATAGACCATCACAGCACTCAGTGTCTAACAGCTTAACAGTTCATACTATGAAGAAATCTCAAAAGAGGGATTCATACATTTGAACACTTCAAGCTTCAATTTGTTCTCAAAAATTATCATATTATATAAGTTCAAAAGCAGTTGCATGGGCAAAGAGAAGACATTTTTAAAGATCTTAAACTTTACTTCATTCCTTCCTGGAACGCTTCAATTATAAACAAAAATAAGTGGTAAGAAATATGTCAATTTACACTGTGACACAAAAGCGAAAAAGACATGGAAATTTTTCGCTCACTGATTTTATACAATGAGATTCTGGTAGGGATTTCTTTGACACATGTCAATTTAGGTAAGGGAATTTTAGATATGTTTAAAAGAATTTGCCATGCACTAAGAATTTTTATTCCTTCACTCAGAGCATGGGAAAGTGCTAAAGTTTGTAATTTTATAGAGTACCTGTTAAAAGTAATTAAATAAAAAAATGAAATCAGATTAGGAAATAGGACATTTTAGAATAAGGTTAGTATGGATTAAATTAAAATTAATTACAATTTAAACTAGATTCAGAGATATCATAATATTTTTTCCCATCATAGGACTTGAGAGTATGACAAGGCCCTTTGAAACACAACCCTACCTTACAGTGGTATCGAAGTAAAAATTAAATTTTTAAACAATGTTAAAAGTGATGTTTGAGTTTATATTACAGTTACATTAATTTAGAAATCATTTTTAACAAAGATCTTAGAAATATAAAAAGACAAAGAGTAATATTTATAAAATTATTATACAAAACTAAATAATCAAGAATAATAACAAAATTTTAATAAATTAAAAAGACATATTACACAAATGTATTCTAGCCTTTCTTCGGTAAAAGCTGAGTTGATGAACTCAATTGGGTAAGACAGTCTATGGTATACTTGTCTATATTATTCTTAAACACTGAAAAAATTGACTCAACAAAACAGGAATATTTGTATTAAAATGTAAAATTATTTTAAAATATAAATATTGTGATTTCACTTAAATGAAAAACCAGTATAATCAGGATTTCATATAAAATATTTGGAACTGAAGATAACAAATATAAGTTTCAAATTTTCATATAAAACATCTGGAAGTGGAAAGAATAAATGCAAGTATGTAAGATTTTTTATGAAACACTTGTAAATAAAAGTAATAAATACAAGATCCGAAATACTCTTATAATAAACTTTTGTTATTAAATAAATAGCATTAAAATTATTTGGGTGTTTGAAATCATTTGTATTTGGAAACTTGAGAGTGTTCTGACATGAAATAACTATCTCTAATACAGCAGGTTATTTTCAAAATCAAAGAGTCAAAGCAGGTAGAAGTCAAGTATAATTGATCCTCTTGTTTATGTACAGTGTCATGCAAGAGAAGTTGATACCTTGACTTCATTTGTATTTTTGATATCATAATAGGAATTATATAAACTTTTAAGGAAAAAATGGGAGAATATCACAATTTTAAGTCTTGAAACATTTAAATATAGTCTTTTCATCAAAAAAAGAAACAAAATAAATCTTATAACCAAAACAGTTATGTGTTTAGACTAAATGGTTTAATGACTGACAGGATAAAATACTGATACCCATTTCCCTCTTTATTCTTTTACTATATGCTATACCAATAACTTTTAACAGAAGACTTTTTATAGATTTTTAGATATCTGATATAGTTATTGTTTTCCTTCTTAAAACAGCAACAAAAACTTGTGTAAGATTTTATCATTTTTTTTTCTACAAAAAATCTCCTATAATTTGCAGGAATTTCAAGCACTGATTTAAATCTAATCCCATTTAATTTATAAATTACCACAGTACCTTACCATATTGCCCGCAAGAGAAATTTTTCACATGTTAGCATGCTAATCAATTTGATAATATAAAATAAGTATAATGTAAATAAAATTAACAAATAATATAAAAGTGAATGTAATTTCTTTTAAAATCATTAAGAGCAAGTTTGCTATCAACCACGAAAATGCAATTACATTTATTAATTTCAATAGCAGACTTCAGATGTGATCAGTCTCCTGCCTGCAATCTCTTAATTTGACATTTTAGTATTGACACTGACTGAATAAAAATATAATTGTCTTATAAATAGGATGTTGGACATAACAAGTTAATGGTCCAATGACCAAACCACCATAAGATCATTCTATTTCCTGGAGCTTATCATTCATAATTTAATGATTTAATTACATATCACCATTGAGCATTGAAAAAAGTTTTAAATCCCACTTAAAAATTGTTCTTCTGTTCAACTTGTCAATTTATCTGGAGAATGTTTCAATAAATCTACAATTGTCATACATTTAAAATGTATACAAATTGCAAAGCCATATCCAAAACCTACTCTGATAACCAACTATGTGAAAAAATTTTGTATATAAGGGCATAGCAAATTGATCACATGTATTTATCTGTATCATGATTTCATCTTCTCTTCAACCAACCTACCTTGGACCATACTTGGTCAAACAATATTTAGATAAATTCTTCAATATTATAGTTTGGATAAAATTTAAAAAATAGCGAAAGATAAATTGGAGAAATGGTGACAACAAATCTTCAGGCATGTGAAGCCAAAACCACTGCCTGTAATGATCCTTTCAAAGATATTGATCTTAGAACATAAGAACTGAGTGAAACGCGAGATATCAAAATATTTTATCTGTATACTTGAAAGACAATGAGGTATAATGCTATCATTGGAAAGAGTGTTTGTGTTGTGAAATCAGAAATCACATTCACATGCCTAACTATTTTCTTTTTGTAAGGTGGCCAAAAAAAGTTTTTAACAATAACAAGTGATTTATTTCCATTTAAAAAATTTGTTATTGCTTGTTTCAATTACTAATAGTTAATAACATTATATAAAAAAATGTGTTAATTTTAATACACTAACAATACATTTAACCTTGTTTAATAAATTTCAGGCTCCAAAAATGTCTTATAAATAGGTCACTAGAAATAATAAGTTAATGGCCTTATTTTATGCATTTACCCATAATTAGTTACTTTTTTAATTATCTAATAAT
The DNA here is from genome assembly GCA_026289955.1 of Argiope argentata. Lineage (NCBI taxonomy): Eukaryota > Metazoa > Arthropoda > Arachnida > Araneae > Araneidae > Argiope > Argiope argentata. The sequence continues at coordinate 2,153,847 of JAOUZG010028872.1, read as the reverse complement.
AGTATTAATATATAAATATAGAATAAGAATAATTTTGTATATATTTGTTTAAAAAGGTACTCTTAAATTTTAAAAATGAAGTTTAATCTATATTATTTTGAGGTTAATTTCTTTAATTGAATTTATGACTAGTGTTGGAATAGACTAGCTTTAACTTACTATACTATGATTTTATCGGTGAAATGACTCATATACACTGAGCATACTGATAATTGATTGGTTCTTTTAGAGATAAGTACTTTATATTCAGCTATTTTATCTCCAGGGTTCACTTTATATTCAGGTATTTTATCTTTCATAGCTTACTGACTACCAATTAGATAACTGCCAATTTTCCTCAAATGTTAATAATAAAATTGGAATGAAGAAAAATATCCATAATATTTAAATTACAGAAATTTCACATAGAAAAGAGAATTACTTAGTATAAGCCATTGCTATTCAAACAACTAACAAATTTTACAGATGTAGCTCACTCTTATTACAGTGACTTCTAATGGAAGAATATTCTATTTTACAGAATATTAAAAATTAAATTTGAAAAAAAACTTTAAAACAAGAGTAAGTATATTATTTACTTGCACAATGGCCAAAACTGGCTCAAAATTTGGATGTTCTTCTTTCAGATGTTTCACTTCTTCTTGAAGTTGTTTCTGTATATCTCTAAAAAAAAAAAATGATCAAATTTAATTGTATACCCTATATTCCTAAAGATAAGGCTTTTTCAATTTAAGATACACTGATAAATGAGGCTAATTAGATTCTGAAATAAAAGAAATATATTTTTAATTATCGAATTTAAATTGAATTTACACGAATTACTGAATTTCCATTTTAAAAAATCAGAATATGAATGCAAATATACCAGGAGAAAGTGCAATTATGTTAAAAATTTCAATATCACATATATGGAGACTTGAATAAGCAGATTTTATTGTTTTACTCCTTAAAATTATAAACAATGCTTTTGATCAGTAAGCATTTTGCAGAAGTTTTCTAGAAAAATATTTGATTGATTTGATTTTCTTATAAGTATATAATGCGTTCTTAATACTGATTTTAATTTTTAAATTAATAAATAAATTATAATAAAATGCAGTTCTGACACATTCAATGAATAATTTTACTTAAATATTAAGTTTATGAATATTCAAATATTTTTTGTTATAAATATTCAAATAATTTTTGTTATAAATATTCAAATAATTTTTGTTATAAATATTTAAATAACAAAGATTCCCAATAAAAGGCTAACATAAAATCTTAAAGAGAGCCCTCGAAATATTTTAGTGTTATTAAAAACCCTAAGGGTACGATCACGAGATATTTAGATAATTATTTTAAATCAGTCTAATTTAAACAAGAAAGTGGGTTTCTAGATGTGAATTTTAATGAAAATAACTCAAATTTATACAAAATAATTAACCAGAAAGTAATGAAAATATATCGACAATGTTCGATAATTCAAAAACTAAACTAACAGAATGGTGTACAACTTCTTCATACAAATATACTGAAAATAAATATGAGAATTTCATTCTTTAACTTACAAAGAAACGTCTTTCCCACTGAGAATATTTGAGCTGGTTGCCGGCATTTTTATTAAATTTCGCTGCAAATGAAGTTGTAAGTTAAAGGTAAGCAACTTGCGTCTGGTCCTAAAGTAACTGAACTTTCTACCGCTGTATGGCAAGTATACACTATCAGGAATATTTAAGATAGTGCTGCTTATCAGGGGAAGACGATAAACATTTCGCAAGAAAGAGATAGAGGAATATTGAATCCTCATAATTAGTGTGCTCATATTTATCAAGATTAGCTTTCATAATCTTTATCACATTTGTTGCATCAAAAATAATATTATCGCTATCTTAAGATTTGGCGCGTAATTCGCCCGCCATTCTTTGTTTCGAAACGCCCGAAAGATAAACACTGCTCATTCGATAGCGTATCAGTTGGAACGAATTCTCTTTGATGATTCGTTTTATCTTTGATTTATCCTTTTTGTACTCCTTCTGAGAGGCATTCTTTTGATTATAATTAGTTTAAATTTTTAACAGAATAGTTGAATGGAATCTGATATAACCTGAATATAAAATTTTTAATAAAACATTGGGAAGCTGCGAGAAAATTGCATCATGCTACCTTGCCGGCAAAGGGCTTCTATATTACAGTTTCTGGATGTATATAGTAATATATAAAAGAGAGAGGATATCCATGTGACTTTATAGTTTATCACCACATTTCATAAAGTAGTCTTCATTGGAAATGATTTGAATACCCATGCTCATCCCCTTCGATTATATGATAAAACAAGTTAACCCTTTGATGCATAAAGATTTCGTCTGAGTTACCAGGCGTTTCTATGAATATGTATTAAATTTTATTCCGAAAATAATTATAGTTCCTCAGATATACTTAATTTTACCTGAATTTCCACCTAGATAAGTCAATCTTTTGTAGATCGTATGCAAGCAAATCTCATTTTGTTAACAGCGTAACTATGCCTTTCTTTCGTTTTCTTTCATCAATATTTCAAAAAAAGAATCCAACATAATACAGAATATTCTTTCATATGAATGAGATTTTTCAAATTAGGAATAATATTTTTATTTAAATGTTGAGATATTTCCAGTACTTTTTAAATCAGTTCATTATTAAACACTTATTTGATCTCGTCCTAAAAATGGACAGCCATCGTTTATTTTTTATGGCGAATGAAATGCATTGTTTAAATCCCTTTTAAAATGTTTGTATGCTATACATGTAAAAAGTATCAATACATATTTAAACCACTTATAGTAAGATGAGAATACTTTAAAGACATTTTAAGCAAATACAATTATTGGTGTTTATTAAAGGATATTATATTTTCAAAAGAGAATGATTATTAACACTTTCAACGATACTGACGAGATATCTCGGATTTTAGATGCTTCCAATTACAGGTTTCAGTGGACTAAAATTTGTCTCTTATACCAGTTTATATAAGTTGAGCTTTGTAATACATATTTGAAGAGTACCTTTACGTTTATCTAAACAGGGATAAGAGAGAAATTTTAGGCCACAGAAATCTATAATTGGAAGTATCTAAAAGATGATATATCACGTCGGTAGCGTTGAAAAGTGTTAATTGGGCAGAAGATATAAAACTTTTTTTATTGTACTAAAAATATGTCACATATAATTTTTACATAGAGTTCGACAATATTGTAATTGTTTATTGCTCTAAGCTAATTTTCTAAGTTTAGTGCTAAAATATTTAAACGAATTTCTAATAACATTATAATAACAAATTTTTAAAGTGCGAAAATATTACGCAAATTAATTAATGGACTGAAATTTAATTTATCCGGCTAAAGAATTGCACAAAAGAAAAATTTACGGCATGAAGTATTTCGAAAATTAAAGCAAATCATTTTAATTGCCCATATAAATATTTTATTACTTGCAAGTAAGAGGGTAAAGAACTACAGCCTTCATGTAAATTGAACTCAATATTTCAGTAAATATTCATATTTCGAATCACTCAGAGTCAGAATAATAATAATAAAATTGATATTACATCATCAATGGTCTTAAAACCACTTTGTACAGAAGAAGTTTGAGCCTAATCGATAGTTTACTTCAGGAATCCATTAAGCTGTTGAGCTTAATGCTCATAATCGTAGCTTCAGTGAGGGCATCTTCAATATCAGAGGCGGTAATAGCAAGGGAGAAAAGAATGCAATTGCTCCTTGTCGGCAACTCTTCAGAGGAGGCGATAGCAAGCGGTGGGGTGGGGGAATTTCCCTCCTGTCGGTAGCCTCTTGTACCCCCCCGTCGGGTAGATATTTAGAATTTCATCGGCAAAAATGCTCACCATTTCAGGATGGTTGTAGAGAGCTGCGCATTGCCGATTATGATTAGTTAAAAACCTCCTTGAAATTAATGTATTGTAAACAGTCGAAATATCCAAGCAATGGTTAAATTGTTTAGACTATACATGGAAAAATATTCGATATGGTGGTAGATCAATAACATGCCGTATTTTCATAGCCAGTTTTTGATAGACCTAAAAACTGAAAATAATGGATGTCGAAGACATATGTTAAGCAGATTCTCAGACATCTGATTCAAATGTCGTTCATTCAGCTTATAATTTGTACTTTTGGCAAAATAACTGAAAAAGGTGATAAGCTAATTTATTGGCAATTTTTGATCAATCCACTATAAACTCAATGTGACGAATGTCGAAAAAATCTGCAGATTTCCGATATTTGATTAAGCAGTCGTTCATTTAACTTATAATTTGCACTTATTTTGGCAATATATCCGACAAGTGAATGAGATATCGCATCATATCACATAACATTTTTTTTTACAAATGTACAATGAACAATGAAATGAAGGGCCAGTATCTGAATTAAAAAAAGAATCTAAATAATAATTGATTTTCTTTAATTAAATGTAAAACTATTTTGAGTTATTTTGAAGCCAAATGAGAGATATTGTGCTTGTCTCCCCCCACGTTGGATTTATCTTGCCTCCCCGTCGGCAAATTCCTGCCACCGCTTCTGCAACTCTTGCCCCCCCCCCCGCCCCATTGGCGAGAGATTGAGAATTTCGTCGGCAAATGTATTCACTCCTTCAGGATGAATGCAGAGAGGTGCGCATTATGGGATATGGTTATTTAAAAAACACTTGGAAGTTGATATATTGTAAGCAGTACAAATATCCAAGCAACGGTTTTGAATATATTTGACAAAATAATCGATTGGGTGGTAGGTCAATAATGCGCAGTATTTTGGATAATTTTTGACAGGAAAACTAAGAACTGAATATAATGGATGTTAAAAGCTTTAGGTTTCCAAATTTTCGAACTTCTGATTCATATGTCGTTCATTCATCATATAATTCGTACTACTTTTGACAATATAACACATAAGATAACAAGTGAATAAGATATCGATAAGGTTGTGGTGATGCCTTCATAAGCCAGATAACGTCTAGCCACGAGTACTTACTTTTGTCTAGTGCTATGTTACTAGGCTACAAACTCTAACATTGCGAGTTCGGTTCTAGGGCTATCCACACCGTGCACCCACAATGGGGAACCGCGACCTTGAATAAGCAACTTCGTACAACTGCTGTGGTTCCTCTGCCAGCAGGAAAATTCTTTAAGGTACATTATATACAACAGCTAATGTCATCAGCAACAGCACTAACAACTCAAACGCCTTCTCATGTCGTTCGTCTCCCCTCCGACTCACTGATGACTTTAAGTTAATAAGTTATGATCTGAGCAGTCTTGATCTTGCACTCCGCATCTCTCTCTGATTTTCAATCAGTGCATGTGAAATTTAGTTCAAAATTAAGGTGAAAAATGATGAAACTTCAAATAATATAAAGACTTCTTTACTCAATCCAAGCGTGTCTTTAAATAAAACTAAGAACTGAAAACAGAGTAGTCCGACGTTGAAGTTTTATGTTCACTACAGAAATTGAAACATTATACTTTTTTTTATAATTTATAATATCTCAAGGAATTATACAGTAAACATATCTCAGTTTAAATGAAACATTCAGCTTTTAATTTTATTTTTAGATGTATAAAAATGCTCTCAATAATAACATTTTATTTATTTATTATTTGGTTTATAAATATATTTCAAAAAATTATGGTTTAAATTCGTTTGGTCTAAAAGATTAATATTATGTAAAATATTCTAAATATTTCAACTTCTAAATAAATAAATAAGCATTTCTATCTTCTTCAAATCTGGCTGATTTATTCAGTTCTGAATATTGCAAGTTTAGAACAATCATCATTTTCATAATCTAGACCAATTATTCTAGAGTAGCTCTGATTGGCTTCTTTGAGATCTTGATAAAGTGATCTAAAATCGCCAGCTTTTATCGAATAGTTATATTGAAATTTTCATAGATCAATCAGCTTTCATGATTAATTTAATTGATTGTAGCGCCATTTTTTATTTATTTTAAGGACTAATTTTCTCTAGAATAGTTTGTTCAATATGATTCACAGATGATATATGTAAAAATTTCAAAGTCGTAATTCATCAGCATTTTTTCCCTCAATCGACTAATTATATATTTCACTTCGACCATTTGTTAAGAGATGTATGTCTCCCCCCAAAAAAATTAAGAAATTAGATGTTGGGCTCCGATTACAGAATATGCCTTGTCGATGTTAAGCCATATTTGCCTTAAATAAAACTGTTTAATTGGATTAGTAATATATGTATAGTAAAATATCATAGAAAACGTTTTCATCCCTTTATTTTCCAAAAATATCATGTTTCATGTTTGTTTCATTTTATGCAGACACGTAGCGAAAATGAAATTTTTATATGTTTAATTTGGAATGATATTTGATTTATTTTTTCTCGTGAGAGAACACGATATTGTTTTGGTTAGAAAGTTTTGATGTCTCCGAAATATGCGGGTAAAAATAGTTTTATATGCTTTTACAAATTTTGCATTGTTAATTATTACGTATGCTTGTTTGAAAGAAGATGCGTTTTTATTTCTCATGATTCATTAAAATGCGGAGAAAAATTATAATCCCGAAGGTGAATTCCTTGATTTGCCCAAAATAACTTCTTCGCATTACTTTTTGTTCTTCGTTTCTTTGAAATGACATCATTTTAAAAGTTCGTTTAAGATTTCTTGCTTTTAAATAATTAATATCGCTCTCAGAAGATTATCGTTTGGTGCTTTTCTAAAAATTCTATTTCAGTTGTAACTTTCTCTCTTTTGCAATAGATTTTTATTTTGTATTTTTATTTATTTTAATTCTTTAAGAGAATTAATAATTTTGATGTTGCCAACGATCAAGAAAATTTTTCTCTTGCATTTATTGTTAAAAAAGTATCACATTTCCTATTTATTTCATTTCGTATAATCACGTGATGGAAATTATATTTTTCTGTTTTATTTTTGGTAGTAATTAACTTTTTTAAAAATAAGAACTTCTGAAAATGTGATGGCAACATTTTATTAGAAGCTGTTTTTTTTTTTTTTTTTTTTTTTTTTTTTTTTTTTTTTAGATCCTCGAGAAGATAAAATTTTACCGGGGACAAAAGCCATTGTAGCTATAAATCCCAATACCTTATATCTTTCAAGTCCAAGTGCATTGAAAAACTAATTTTTTGAGCTTTAACTTTATTGTTTAGAAAGGAGAAGGAAACTTATTTTCACACACACACACACACACACACACACACACACACACACACACACAC